>JZLH01S0034867.1:20892-36530 GCA_001188425.1 Eucidaris tribuloides
AATTCACATTTGGCAGCAGAGCTTTCGCAGTGAGTTGCATACATGTCAAATGCTCATCGTGGAAGAGTTGTTTTGCCTGTCGAACTTATTTCAATTTCGAAATATGTAAGTTCCGACACGACGAGACCATTGACACGTATGCAACTCGACTGCGAAAGCTTGCTGCCAAATGTGAATTCCATGACGTTAACGCCAAGATCAAGTCCCACATCATCTCTAGTTGTATTGTATTGTTTGCAGAGTACTGATTGTCATGAGGAAAATGGAGCCAGGTGTACAGAAATTGGAGGATTAAATCAGTGTCATCAAGAAGGAAACTCCGTATCGTAAAAAAACAACTACCCAGCATACTCACTGTCATGTTCAATCACCACCTAGTTTCAACTCCAATGCATGATCATACACGTGATGAAGTGGGAGAACAGTTATACAGTATGAGATCTTAGACTCAGATCCACTCTTTCGGTTTGTTCGTGATTACACAAAATGGTCAACTTGATATGAACAATGCCTGAGATCCAGGCATGAAATAAGAATTTATCTTGCAACTCTGAGAATTGCAGACAGTGTGACCCCACCGAGAATGTGTGTATATACAGTATGTTGAAAACATGCAAAAAAGCAAATCTGCTTCTGCTATGAAATTCATCACACAAATTAGTTCCTGCGATGTCTGCAACAATCTGAAAATGTTGATGTTTTGTTTCTTCATATTGTTCGGATTTAAATGCTTTTTAGTCAACATTTCTTCAAACAACATTTCTGAGCTCAATAGCTCATTGTGGCTGAATCTGGATGCAAAGTACCATTGGCAGCAGAACTAATGTATATTCGAACATGGTAAAACATGGTAGAACATGGTAAAACATCGAGATCAAGTCCCAGATCATCTCTAGTTGCGTCGACTCCAGCTTACGACGTCGATCATGAGACACTCACCTCGATCTCAAAGCCTTATTAACATTAGCTCGCATGCTAGAAGCCACCGAACAGCAGGCGAAACAGATTGAATCTCAGCACCAAAAACTCAACATCGTCAGAAATGCTGCTGTTCACCAAACATCAACGAATCAAACACTCTGTCCAAACTGTGGCGGAGGACAACATCGAGATCGGAATTTGTGTCCAGCAAAAGGCAAAACATGCCACCACTGCAGTAAAACCTAATCACTTCGCCCGCTGTTGCCGATCACGAAAATGAGGCCTACCACAGCGTCAGACCTCCAATGACCAAGAACGAAACACTTCCTACCGACAACAGCAACCACGAGAGTCTCGTGATCATCGCGATCGTCAAGGGAATCCTTCGACACAAACACAAACACTTGAGTTGTGTAAATTTTTATAATCAATTACTTGTATTTCACATTTCTCTACTTTAAAACCCTATTTGAAAATAATTCTCTTTTTACAGAGAAGAAAAGAAAATTGAAGAGGTGTGCTGTTAAAACATGTGACACCAACAGAGGTGGTCCCACTAATCTGTCAATATTCAGATTTCCAAGTGATTTCAACAGGTGAGCATAAAATCTTTATAAACGATTATTCCATGAACCTCTAATAAGCAACTTTGAACAAATAATTATTTAAACTGTTCTCATGCTAACGATGGTTTTGGATTACGATTCTATTTCAGTGTTTAGTGTCTGCCTGTCATACATCTGATTTAAAATATACGTAATACATCCTTTATATTCATAATCATGATATTTCCTTGTGAAATCAGTTTCCACTAAAAGTAATAAGCATTTGTAACTGATTACTAGTGTAAGTGTCGAGGGGTTAACAATCAATTCAACACAACAACACTGTAATCAAACATTATCACACATTTTGAATATGTTTCTGTGTTGTAACAAGTGATGCAGTAATGTACAAATAACGTTTCCTTGCCAACATCGATTTAGAGATACATGTTTCTGATCATTTTCAATATGTATTAATATGAACTTTCTGAAAAAATTGTGATTTCATTTAGAAAATCCTGGACGATCCAGTCATAAAACTCAAGGAAGCAAAGGACGTCAGATGGTTGAGCCACTTTTCAGCAGTGACAGCCGTACGACATTCTATAACATCAGCCATTGCCAGTCTGGAAAGGGAAGTTACAGAGAGGGATGATGTCACGGCCAAGGGACTTGCAAGAGCCGTGAAGTCCATTGACTTCCTTGCATGCACGTTGATGCTCAGTGATGTGCTGGCTGTCACCGTGCACCTTTGCAAGCTATTTCAGGTATTTAGTAGACAAGCAGGTGAGTTCCCCGAAGCATAATTTCATTTGAAGGAAAAGATTGCCAGGATGCTCATTGTGAAGAAACAATCTCCATCAGTGGTATAGCAAAGGGAGTGCTTAAAATGCTCAGCTTTGGAGGAAACGGTTCATGACATGGAAGACAAATTTGCACATTCTTCATAAAATTCAAGGAAGCAAAGGACATCAGATGGTTGAGCGACTTCTCAGCAGTGACAGCTGTACAACGTTCCATAACGTCACACATCGCCAGTCTGGAAAGAGAAGCAACTAAGAGGGATGATGTCACGGCCAAGGGACTCGCAAGAATCGTAAAGTCCTTTGAGTTCCTTGCATGCATGTTGATGCTCAGTGATGTGCTGGCTGTCACCGTGCACCTTTGCATGCTTTTTCAGGTATTTTAGTAGATAGGCAAGTAAGTTCACCGAAGCATAATTTCATTTGCAGGAAAAGATTGCCAGAATGCTCAATATGGAGAAACAATCTCCATCAGTGGTACAGCAAAGGGAGTGCTTAAAATGCTCAGCTTTGGAGAAACGGTTCATGACATGGAAGACAAAGTTGCACATTCTTCATAAAATTCAAGGAAGCACAGAACGTCAGATGGTTGAGCCATAAGCAAGTTGGAGTGAAGATAAAGCAGCAGAGGAGTTACAGTGTTTTGAACTACTTAGAAAGGCAAGGCAGTTAAAAGCTGATGGATGAGTGTTTGCTATTCCTCAACCAAAGTGTGGAAAGCAGTTATCTCCAGATGTCATCACAAAAGTAACAGAGTTCTACTAAAATAATTCACAAATTCGCCCTTGAAAACAAGATTACCTATGGGAAACCAGTTCAAAAGCAGAAGTGACTCCTGCTATCAACATTGATGATGCAATCTTTAAGGAAACAAGAAATAACAGCAGGATCTGAAGGAATTCTTTCAATTAAGGCCCAAGTGGTGTGTTACTGTGGGAGCCAGTGGAAGCCACTCTGTCTGTATTTATGTACAGCATCAGAATGAAATGAGCTTGAAGTCCGAAGTAGATGACATGGAGAAATTGGGTATCATCAAATGGGTCACAAAATCCACAGATAAAAGTGATGTTGCTGAAGAAGGATATTTTCAATTCAGTCACATCTCTCCATTTTATCTAGCATCCTGATATGGGATATAGAGGGTGACGTGTATGTTATGGGCCTGTAACATTAAACCCTTTTTATACTAATGTTTAGAAATTGGCAGTGTACTTCCCAGGGAAAGTTTTGTATTAATTTGAGAGGTTATTCGTATACCGAACGAAGAAGACACAACGGTTACATATATTGGAGATGCCGGAATCGTCGAACATGTTCTGGAACACTCATAACACTTGAAGGTGCAGGCCACATGGGTTTTGCAAACCCAGTGGAAAATGTTGGGCATAGATTTATGGTAAGATTACCTTTTCAATTGCGTTCATTACTGTAGAAGACCCTAAGTGGCAAGTTTGTTTATCTTGGATCACCAGATAAAATCCCCATTACCCTTCAACATTGGATTTCCTGTGTCTGGCCTTTAATTCTCCTGTTTTTCTTCTTTTTGCTTCCATAGAAAACTTCACCTTGCAACATTGGAGGGGAGAAACTTGATATCGTCCAAAATCGCATTGCTATCACTGCGGCCCGGGGAATACTCCGTTGGAGCAGTTCAACAAAAGTGCAGGAAGAGGTGGGAAGAGAAGAACCGTTCCGGATCTTAGATTCCGGAAATAAAGAAGTCGCAGATTGCGCGGCCACCAGAGGTAAATTTCATTTACGCGATGCTTCATGTATTTAGAAAGTGAATCATGTTTCTCATGATAGATAGAAATGGATTCGGTGAATCTCAAAGGCAGTAAAACATCGTAGCCAAAAGGCTGAACTTACAATTAAAACAGACAATTGATATTGACATGTACATGTACGTAGGAATTAACAAGTAAGATATGCTGTTTAAATTTGGTCAGTAATGATAGTATATATTTTAAGAACAGACGTTTCAAATTGTTTTTGTTGATTTCTTTGAATACCAATGTTGACCATGTGGCCATGGAGAGGACCAAATCAACCCAGAATCAATGGGCAGCAGATCAGCAATTAACCAGTGTGCCATCAATTTACCGGCAAGAGCACATCGACCTAATGGTCAACAACGAAACGGTAGCGGCAACTTTACCTCCGCTCACGTAGGCCTACCATTTGATTCTTTATTTGTTTGGATTCAAAATAATTACATAACAAAGGGAAAGAATTTAACAACACCATTATGTCCAGACTGTGCAGTGTGACTAACTGCAAGCACAAGGTAACGAGCCCGTACCACCCCCGGAGCAACGGCCTTGTGGAGCAGTTCAATCAGACGCTGGTAAACGGTCTGCCCAAAGTCACAAACTACCAGGCCAATTACTGGGACGCAAAGCTGAACGGCTTTATGTTTGCCTATCGGGTAACAGTGCAAGAATCTAACAAACATACTCCCTTTGAAGTCATGTTTAACAGGTAAAATACTTGTTACAAGAACAGTCAAATATACCAAACACTTACTCCTTGCATAAGAAAGAGTTACCCAAAAGTGTGTTTGTCTTGCATGTGAAACAGAATACAGCTGGGCATCACTACTCCTTTACTCCTGTCAGAGATCATCACCTGACTGGTTGGTTGGTACAAAAAAATGCCAAGATTCAGCACTGAATGGAAGGCATCTTCAGAACAACAGGGAACAGATAGCAGTTGAAAGATGGATACTCCATGTGCAGCAGACCATTGATGAGTGAAAAGAGGGTACTATGGAGCAGTGAATACATATTGTTATTGCCAATCTCAACAAGTCATAAAATTAACCAAATTTGGGACTTGCGGATCTTGCTTGAAATTATCTTGTCAATATCTAGTATATTGTGGCTAGTAGACTAACGTGCATTGTACAAGCACACGTTTGACTCGACCTGTACAATAGAGCCGGGTAGTAACGTCTCAATGATCATTAACATGGCGCCAGGAACAACTTCTGATGAGAGTCTGCCACCTACGCAGCACCCTCCCCAAGCCAGATTTGTATCTGTGGAGAGTGAAGGAACCCATCCCAACTTGGACGAATACTTCAAGAAGGCAACCGAGAGATTCGGATGATAAGAAATGCAGTGGATAGCTTCATGGATAAGTGGCATCAGCTTAGGTTAAATATGGGAGCTTCACCAGAGTGTGAGCGAATGCATGTTAACTCTTAACGTGCCGGAAGATTTTAACCTCTATGGACTTTACGTGTATTACTTGTCGCAGATCTGCGACTTCGGCACGTTAAGAGTTAATGACCTGATGATAAACCAAGATAGAATGAAAAACAAATTGGGAGTCAAGGAAAAGGAGATCACAGAGCTTCAGTTGGAAGTTCGGAGAAATGAAGTAGCAAGAACAAAACCAGAAGAACAAAAAGAAATTAACAAAGTTTAAAAATAGTTAACAAACTACTTCGTATTGCCAAGATGAATTACTATTTTTGTATCTTTAAAAAAAATAAGAAAAAATGACTTGAAAAAATGTGGAACGAAATAAATCAAATTCTTGGAAAAAGAAAAGGCATAACATACCAACCACAATGTATAATCACGATGTAAAGATACACACTTTGAAAAACATAGTTGAAGAATTTAATTCATATTTCCTTTCTGTTGGTAAAAGTATCGCAAGTAAAATTCCAACTTCTGATCAAACCTTTGATTTTTATTTACCTGCAAACAAAAACCGTTCAATTCTCTCAAATATTATGATTGATCGTAAAATTGTTGTCCTGTTTACGGTTGAATAAAATGAAATGAAAAAAAAAGTAATAAAAGCGTAAGGTTCTCAAGGAGAAGGAGAAATGTCAGGTTGGTGAGTGTTACGGGAGCACTCCAATATGTACGTGAAGATCCAATCACCATAAGTTCAATGTAAACACTTAGGTAGAAAGAGCCCATGTGATGGAGAAAGGTTGATGGTCGCTCAAGGCATATTCTTCTGAAGTGTCTTTCTTATATACAGAAAGTCAAAAATCATGTGCCGAGTCTGCCAGTCCCTGCAGAATGAAACACACTTCATGATGTTGGCATTAACACACATATTCTTTAGTACATGCTCCAGTACATACTTTTAGGGGACACATTAATTGTAAGTTTGGTCTTGTAGGCAGGTGATTTTTCTATACAGGTGCAGTGGTGGTCATTAATGAAAAGCATATGTCACACATTTCATTGCAATCCTACAGGGTTCAAGACAGAGCTTCAATACTGAACACCGAAAGTATTGGTTCAAAACGCGCACGCTAAGAGTATATGGCTGAAAACGTTGAACGATGTACAATTGGGTCAAACCAGCCAAAATTGAAAATGCAGAACTGAAAACTGAAAAGCATTTGTAGCTTGCTAGCCCCTTTTTCCAGCTTCCAACACACCCAATATACGGGTATTCTTCCAGCAGGTTTCCGTTTTTATTCACGGTAGGAAGTGAAACTATGTCAAACTGGCAAAACGTGCCCTGATTTAAAACTAACATTCCAGGAGAGTTCTTAGATATTGAAGATGTGTTCATTGAGGGAAGTCATCTTGTGCGGCTAGGACTATGTAAGGAGCTTTCATTTTTATTGGGAAAAATTGAAGATCTTCCTATATGAATGCTTAACAAGTCGCTCTAACATAAGTTGGCCAGACTGTGGTAAGAATTCTTCCCACTCACCGCAACCCAATTTCAACAACTGGTTTCGTCACTTCTCTCTATTCTCCAAAATCACGTCAGACTGAGTTGCTCTGTCGTATGTTAAAGATCAAGAGATGGGAGGATGGAATTATATACATGTGATCTGACAGAGAACCATATAGACCTCCGTGCGCGTGACAGATAGCTTGTTATAATCAGGATTTCTCTTTCATTCAGAGACGTTTGTTACAAGCCATGATTTCGAAGTTTACCGTTATGGTCTTTAATTACTTGTGCCGTATAATTTGATGAAAGAACACTTCATCTTCAGGAAACAAAGTTTTTAATACTGTTGTAAACAGTGTTAAAATAAGTACTTCATGACACAATCATTTTCTATTCTATCCTGTTTTTAATAAAGAATCTTAGAGTTCCATACATGCGTGCTTCTTAAATTAGAATATCTTCAAACGTAACACCTAAACTGTATCTGTTATGACACTGTCAATGACGTTATTTAGGTAGGAATACCCTATCCTTGAATATAAGAGAGAGAAGACGGTGAGCTTGTCAACAAGAGCATAAGTAATCTGCGCCAAGACGGCCTCTTTTTGGTCTCAATAATTACTCTTCAATGAAAACCACGCTGTAAATATTTCAAGGGGAGCGTTGGTAATCTTGATCACAGACGTTCAGCAAGGACTACCAGATAACATGGTGAAGAGTGACAGAGATTTAATAGGTTATTAATAACTGGTTTTATTTCTCATCTCAATAGCAGTAATAAATTTCCATATTCTTTCAGATAATAAATTGTTTGTTTTTTAAGCATACTTATTTATAGTATATAACAATACATTTTGCATGCTTACTTAGAGACACGTTATAGTTTTCCAAAATTGTTAATATAATCTGTGCGACTGACTTGTAGCTGTGTAAACCTAATGACATGGTTCCACTTATCTGTCATTTTCTTCTCATATTTCTACTACCCGATTATTCACTCCAAATATCTATAATAAAAATACAAAGTTCTGAACCCATTTCACCAAAATAATTGTACAGCTTTTCTGTAGACATTTGCGTTATATATAAGACGTTGCGTCTCCAATCAGGGATTGTCGACTTACAGACATGATTAAAATACTAATTGAATGAAACTATAAACAATAGTTGCTAGCCATTACAACATCAATTATGAGCTGTTAAAAACCATCTGTAGGTGGCCTTATATATAGCAAGCAAGATAATTTTGTACATACTTTTCGTCAGTAGGCTTCTTTGCAAGTCTGAAAACTATTATGTCATGGCAAACTTTTTGCCGTAACGGTGCACTCGAGATATCGCCCAAACAAAGAATCCGCTGCGCATAATCATTTTTCCTGCTTCCACACCAGTTTTCATATAACGGCATATATTGAAGATTTTTCGCGCTGCGTAAAGTGCACCGAAATTTTGACATTTTATTACCGCACGTCAATGAAAATATTGGGGCAAAGGTATTGTTTTTGTAAATTGAAAGAAAAATTGATATGTTTAACAAGGCAATGTAAGACACAAACAAACCATTAAACATACACATATTCAGATTATTGCGGCGCCCACCCTTCTTGAAAAATTGTCAGGCGTACCGCAATTATTTTGCGGCGCGTCAGCGCGCAAAAAGTTTTTGATCACTTTATAACACGCAATGAAAACTTTTGACAAACATATTGTTTTTGCCCCTCTCCCCCCAAAAAAAAAAAACTGATAATTGAAAATGATTATATGTTTAAAGCTCGCGTAAGCACTGCAAAACATTAATTGTATCATTACACCATGAAAATATTGGGGTAGACCATAGTTGAACATTATGTGTGTCCCTCCCCGCCCTCCAAAAAAAGTGACACAATTGAAAAATAATATTTCACAAGCACACGTAAGTGCAAGCTATCAAAAGCCTATTGACATACCTAACATCACATGTTTTTTTTTTTTTGTTCGCGCGGGCTTTGGCGAGAAAATTGTAACATATATAGTATTATGTACTTGCAATTTTGTGCACGAAGCGCGCCGGAATGTCTGACATTTTCCTTACCGTTTTGCCCCCTCCCCGTACAAAAAAAATTGACCAAATTGAATCATTCTTAAAACGTAATGAGAGAAATAGCACAAAGTACTACAAAACCATTACACAATGTTCAATTTTGGCGAAAAACGTGTCAGTAAATGTATTATTGGCAATTCTGCTGGCGGCGGGCGCGCCGAAAATTTTGAATTTGTTCTTTACTTTTGCCCCCCCCCGCCCCTAAAAAAAAATGACAATTGAATCATTCTTAATAAACGTAGGATGCGAAGAATAGCGCAAGGAACTACGAGAACATTGAACATTACACAATAATTAAATTGTGTGGCACGGCTTTGCAACGAAAAGTGCTAGTTTATATTGCAATTTTGCGACATTGACAATTTTGACAATTCGTTTCCACGCCAATGAAAATATTGTCCCCCCCTTATCGAAAAATGGGCTGGCTTGACCGACCTGCATTCTGTCGGTGATTTTCTGTGACTTTTATTTCATTCTTTTAATTATTTTTTAGCTGCTGAATGGGGGGGAATGGCCGTAAGTAATGTCCCCCTGGACTGCGCTATGGGTATATTTGATGAAGATTCACGATCTTAAAAAAAAAAAAGTGTTCAGGAAGTATGTGAAAACTGTAATTGGGTATTTATCTTGCGTGAGGGAGAGGAGGGTGTGAGATGGGAACCCACGCAAGAATTTTTTTAAAATACACTAAGCAAAGACATGCTTCTAATACATAATTAAAGGTATATTTATGAAAAATTATTATAAGGATTTCAAGACGATGTATATTATAGTGACCTATGTGAAAAAATGTAATATTGGTAGTCGAGGGAGCGAAGCGACGCGAGCATGGAGTAGGAATTTTTTGGAAAATATGTTGTAAATAAGACGTGTTTCTGGGCATAGTAAATACGTATGTTAAACATTTCATTACGTTTTCTATCAATATTCATATGCTAATCGCTTCAGTTTATATATAAATTTTCATTTATGTTTTTGTGCGCAAAAAATTTGGGGGGGGGGTCGAGGCAATTTTTTTTTTTTTTGGGGGGGGGGACTCATAGCCCCCCCAAACCCCCCCCCCATAGAACGCCGCGCGCTGCACTGGATTTGAAGTGCTGGCGGTGCATAAATGTATAGCGCCTCATTGCTCTGTTTCGGCTCGATTGTGCATTCCTTCAGCCGTCAGTATACCTTTTCGCAACACCCCGAGCTCGTGACTCAGCCCGTATCTTGGCGCCTTAGCTTGTATTTCTTTCCGCCCATTATTTTTTTTCTGTCTTCTCTCATAATTCTGAACTTGGATCTGGGCGTGACTTTTCTTTCACTGGGATCTTTCCTAGGTCTTCGCCTGCCTTCACAAGTCACTGTAAGATATGATTTGTGATCGATATTAGTGATGGCAATCAATTATTATCTCTCCAAAAAGGACCTATGTGGCAAAACGAACGTCTCTGATTGATTTTCAAAAAATCGTCATCTTAGTTTTTTTCTTGTTAAAGAATTTAGAAAGGTGTTAATGCAGCGAGGGGCATATACTGTAACACGGAGATGGTACCCCGGGGGCGCCACAGAAAATATATTTTTTAAGCAATTTGTGCCCAACGAACTCTGTGACAAAAATAACTTTGCCCATACAAATAAAATCACAAGACATTTAAAACAGGAACTGACATGCGTATGGACTGGGGATGGCAATGTGGTTGTACTTAAACACACCAGTTAGTTGATCAGGCTCGGCGATTATGACTTCTGCCAATGAAACTTTATTTACCGCACGCAGATACGTCTCGTGACCGAAAAACGACGTAATCCTCATGAAATAGATCATAAGCAAAAACTATTTGAGGAACATATTGTTAAAAATTAAATAATTCAATGTGTGTATATTTAATACTAACTTTAGAAAATGGTATGCTCCCTGCCACTAGTTTGCGCAACGCTGTAACAGACTAACAGAGTAAATATTTTTAGTCCGATTTTGGGTTATCATCGGATTTGAACACTCTAAATTTCTTATTTTCTTACAGAATTTATTTCTGAATCATATTCAGAAATAACTCGAGAACTATGTGTGCTCTTTAATCAGGCAAAGTTAATTTCGGACTAAAGATGCGCTTTAAAAACAGTATGGAAGTGATTGTTGAACACCTTCATAATGTCGGGACGTCCGTTGTTTTCGAACATAGACTTTCGCATTTGTTAACTTTTCTGAAATTACATTGCTAAGACCATGCCAACTTCATTTTTATATAGCTTTAACGCAAAGTTCAAACACTCCTCTTTAAAAAAAAAGTATCAACTAACCACAACATCAGCACATATCATATCACGTTAGACAACAACAAATCTCGGTGAAAAAGATTTCTAGTATCTGCAGGATTTCGGATTTTGTTGGAAATTTCCGTAGCCCTGCTGTCAAAGACTGAGTCTCAAATGGTCATTGAGCTTCGAAGCTTTCCTGCTGAAACGCGCGCATAGCATTTTTTACGCAGCGGCGTCGCGCGCATGGAAAGCGGGGCCTCCCCCCCCTCCCCCCCCCCCCCCAGAAGATATCGAACAGGGAGATGTTTCCGTTTTTTATGGCAGACGTTCGTGATTTTCATAAATGCCTCCTTAGACAACCCACATTCATAGCCAATATGCCACTCAAATATAGAATAGTCTTGTTTGTATGTTTCATTCGACACGTAGGTGCAAATTATTTTTACCCGAAACACATTACACACCGAGCAATGACAGGAAGTACGGATATCGAATGTCTTCTTACAGAAATCCTAGTATAATTTTTAGTTGAGCGGCGTTCTCAAGGCTATAACCAAAGAGAATTTGCTAACATATTTTTCTTGGCAGGTGTGAACAGGGTTTATGGGACACTAAACCTTCATAACTTTGGTAGGAGCATCCATATTTAACTAGAGTTTGTGGCCGGCTAAGACAAAGAAGTATCGATCAGGGACATTCGTTTTGTATACATCATTTTGATTAGGCTTGCCCTTGTTGGCGATATTACATCAAGGCGTTTCAGCAAGTTCACTGATTATTTTTAAGGATATGTGTGTGAGTACCGCACAAAAGGGGTGAGCTGTGGGACGGGATTTAAAGGCTGGGAGATGTTTGTTTTTATGAAAGTTTTGCAAAAATGGCCCGTTTTCGCTGATTTTTGAGATTTGAAGGCCTCTAGTTCACAGGAAAATGACATAACATCAACAAAAGTATATATATTTTGAAAGACCATCTCATACCCATTGCATTGGTACCAGAAACTTAGAAAATAATTCATTTAGGGGAATTTTATAAGCATTTTACGTGTTCAATGTCTGAAAATAGCCAATTGTACATCGTTCAGCGATTTCACCCATATTTAGCTACAAAATAAGCCTTATATGTCAGTTCAATGTTGTTCATCATGAAAGCCACAGAATTTCCTCAATCTCTGAACATAAACATACCCACTCCATCTACCGCAGGTCTGCCTCACAAAAGGAGTTCAACAAGACAGTTACCAGGCTATATCTGGACATTAAATCAAGAATTGTTTCTCGATTAATTATGTATTTTGCAGAAACTGGGACATATACAAACCGACCAAAGTCTGGTAGGAAAAGAAGATTCAGAGAGGAGCACGAGGAGTTTATCAACATGTTTCAATCACATGACGAGTGCAAATCAGCAAGCTCTTAGTTTCTGAACTTGATGCCAACTTACAGCCAAAAGCATTCCACTTGACTAACATACTGGTGAAGGACCATGAGTACACATTGGCCATTGTAGGTGGCATTGTGTTTGATGGAAAAGTGGCCTCCCAATGCCAGGCAATCAATGAGGTAACTATTCTGACGACGGACTAGGAATTTTAGGACTTCAGTTTGAAGAAAGTAAGACTTGACCAAAAGCCCCTGTCCTGCCGATTGTGTTCATATCATAACATGCCACAATTCTACATTGTGACAACATTACAAGTGGAGGGAACCAAACATATTATAATGAGGTGGAAATGAATAAAGCCCCATCTCCTTCACCAGTTGCCTACTCCATCAACATCACAGATAAGGAATTTAACGCTTTTCCCCAAAACCTCAAAGCATCACAACTGTATGCAACGTTTGGGCATATGCTACACAACCTAACTGATGACAACTTGCTACTGGTTTTTGGTGGTACATCCAAACAAATCTCGCTACTTACAGATCGGGATTTTGAATCCGAGCCATGCGAATATGAACCATGCATGATTGCGTCTTCATAGGAAAAGACACTCCAGTATGAGTGCAATGTGACAGTGCAAGTTGTAAAAAGTGGTATCACATTTTTGTTCAAAAGTGGTGCAAGCTTTAAAGTTATCACAGATTTTGCTTGTTTTTCTTAAATTCTGATTTGGCTCTTGCTATGGAGAGGTTCAGGCAAATGACTGTCCCCAAGTTGAATGCGTATTAACAGAATGAGGAAATTCACCTCATGGAAAATGACATTGTGAACTGGAGTTACTTTCAACGAAAGCCAAGGCGATATATCGAGCCCTCTGACCGGGGAAGATTAGGGGAGGAAGCGCTGGTGAGTACCCGCTCTGGACGGCAGCGTAGTTGACTTGAACAACAAGCCAGTTTCATGGACTTCCAACTTAAAGTCTTTACCAAAGATATTGCATGCCAATATTGTGTATCTCACTGTAGAGTGTGGTTGGACTGCCCAGAGACTGAAACAGTATCAAAGTTATGATGGGCACCATATGTTTCTGGACAATCATGTTGAGAAATGTGGAGCTTGGGCACATGGTTGGCGAGGAAAACTGAATGTACGTTAGTGACAAAGTGAAACCAGAGCTGAGACAGAGTACTAAGCAGTACTCAACCGGGGTCTTGACATATACATTAGGAGATATCAACATCGTCTCAACACATGTACCTCCTAATCATCACAATAAACCCAAAATGACAGAGCCAAAACAGAAGGAATTTCAAAATTGGAATACATGTGAAAATGTACCATGAAGTTGAGGATCATGGTGAGCACACAGTATCCACAAGATCTCTGAGAAAATAATACCTGATGGAAAGAAAGGAGTAAAGGCCAGGTTGGTAGTCAGAGGATATGAGGAAAAAGAAAAGGCCCCTTCTGACTCACCAACTGCTTCAAAATCCACACTCAGACTAGCCGTAATTAGTCCATTCCAAGTCGTGGCAATCAATGACTGCCGTGATTGGCACTGCATTCTCCCCAACATTCTGCTAATTTATCGATGTACGGTTCATTCTGCAACGAATGTGACTCCGGCCAAACTTCTCCTCTGTCGGAAACTACGCGCCAAAGTCCCATCAATGATGTCTCCGCCAAAATTCGCCGCAGGGGGGGGGGGGGGGGGGGGGGGGGGGGGGGGGGGGAGGGGGGGGGACGTATTGAGAAGCCCTGAAACATGACATGACATACAAGCGCCACATGAAGCAGAGAACAGACCGAAATGTGAAAAAGTGTGGCAATTCGATAATGCGTGGTGACATGGTCATTATCACTCGGCTTCGAGCTGATAAATCGCTATGAAGTTTAACCCCGACCCATGGACCAGTGTGGTACTGGAACGAAATCACATGCAAACCATGCAACATCTCTCGCAAGTGAAACAAGAGTCCCAGGGGGCACGACGCTCACCTGAAGTCTCGCAAACTCTCTGCAGTGCCCATATAGAAAACATTAATTGAACATAGTTTCGGCCCTTGGAGCCTAATATCCCCTCGCCGTGTAATAGCTGATGGTTGGTGTACCATTTCAGGAACCCTCTATCCCCTCCACCAAGTTTGGTCTAAATCCACTGATGTGCTTTAAAGAAAATGATGTAAATGTGAATCATCCCCATGGGGCCCATGTTGCCCCCCTCAGGGGCCAAACCGGGCCACCCTAGGCATTGTCATGAGGAACAATAATTCATCATATGTTGAGGTATCTACACACATAGTGACTTAGCTAAACTATTTCTGGATCTAGAGAAGAATGTTTGAAAATGACCTACTTTCGGCCCTTTAGGGCACCGCCACATGGCCCACAGGGGGGCAAGGTGTACCATTTGAGGACCATTGAGTCCCCACCCCCTAAGGATCACTCCTGCCAAGTTTGGGCTAAATTCAATAATGCATTTCAAAGAAGGAGATGAAAATGTGAAAAAGTTTACGCAAGACACACACCGCACGACGGACGGCAGACAAAAGGCTCAAGTGAGCTAAAAAATGGCACCACCCACAAAGCAGTCGACACGATCACCACGACTATGATGATGACAATCGCGAAAACCATCAGCCTGCCCCGCCTAACAACACCGTACCAAACAACGGGCAACTCGTCGATCATCTCGACAATGGCAAGAACCTCAGTGGCTCACATATTATCGCAATGTCCCATTAATGTAGATACAAACAAAACTCAAGAAAAGTGAGAACTACAGTAAAGTTAACCGCATAGCCGAAAAGAAAAACAAAACGACTCAAGAGAAATGTGAACAAACACAATGGATTCAAAATATGTTGAACTGTTACGAGTTGCCCGTTGTTTGGTACGGTGTTGTTAGGCGGGGCAGGCTGATGGTTTTCGCGATTGTCATCATCATAGTCGTGGTGATCGTGTTGACTGCTTTGTGGGTGGTGCCATTTTAGCTCACTTGAG
>JZLH01S0034872.1:13178-24510 GCA_001188425.1 Eucidaris tribuloides
AACAGAACATAGTCATGATAGTGTGGGTTTCCTGTGCTACTATACTGGGGTGTTCCCGATAACTCACGATTTGGTCTGGACCACCCCATCACGCAACCGGATCGTCGGTCAGAACCACGCGAAGTACGGCACTCACTATATCTTGACGACATTTTACTCATTAAGGTCACGATGGTTAGCAGAATTGTTATTAATCGCCACAAAGGGTCCGCACAAGGTGTACTGGTACAAACCAGTACATAGATTGTAACAGATTAGGGTTGTTAGTCATGCGGTTTCATCGTAAAGTTCACGATAAAGCCTTGATTATCCATGCTGTAGAGTCACACAGTAGATTGCATACTACATGCAGTACATGTACAACATGCACGTGTAACTACTGTAATTACACATACATACCTGTACGTGTACTACAAGTGAACATTACAGAAGCATTTCATAGTATACTGTACTACATGTACCAAAATAAAAATTTTGAAATTTTTACCTTGTCTGCTGTACATACAAGTTATTTTGTCAAACTATAGGTTCAAAACAAAATAACTACTTTGTTGGTGGAACCACAATCTTTGTCTTCATTCTTTTGTTTTACTTATACATCTTTTTCTTTTTGCAATTTTTCTTAACAAATTCAGAGTTTAAATTTAAAGTAACATTTCCAAATGATGGTTTCAAAAGTCATCTTAAAGACACTTTACAAGGTGGCCCAGAAAGAATGCTACGAGTATGATTGCTAATTTCTTCACCATTATCGGCAAAATGTCATTAATTTTAATTTTGTTGGTTAGCACATTCTTTTTCCAATAAAATGATACTAAGATCATTGATTTTGAGTAGGGCGTTTTGAATCTAGGGCCATTTTTCGGAGGCAATGTAATTTCCCACATTTGCCAATTTTTCAACAGCGGCGGTCATCGGAACGCCGAGATATTCTGGCAACTCAGCTTGCCATACCGGACAAACCGTGATGACAAAGGGCTGGAATGCCCTTGCTTTCATAAGGAAGGCAATGCGAGCTACATCTCCATTGTCATCGCGGTTTGTCAGGCATGGCATGCTGAGACGCTAGAATATTTCGGTATTCTGATGATCACTGGAGTGTAAAAAAATGTAAATTTGGGAAACGACATTGCCTCCGAAAAATGGCCCTCAGATCCAAACACCTCAATCAAAATTAATGATCACGGTATCATTTTGTTGGAAAAAGAATGTTCTAACCTATGAACTAATCACCAATGACATTTTGTGAATGATTTTGAAGAAATTAACGATCGCATCTGTAGCATTCTTTTTGGGCCACGCTGTATAATGTTGTGAACGCCCCATTTAAAAAACTGTCATACTGTGACATCTAATATAACTGACACTAATTGAACGGACAAATAAACACCCTAGAACACAAAACTTCAGACAGTTATGATGTCACTCATAAAATATGTACAGACAAAAATTGGCACATAAATTATTGTCAGTTGATGAGAATTCTGCAACAAGGCAGTCTATGGTAAAAACTGAAATGGTCGCTCAATGATTTTCACTTTTCAAATGCACATAAATGATTGTTTTGAACTATAATTTTTTTAGGGCTTCACGTTTAGACCTTATCACAGACACTGGTAGCATGGGGAATCATGTAGCTCAGAATTATCAAATTGGAAACATTGTTATACGATGCCTCTAAGATTATGGTTATGTTATTTTAAAGTAATTCTATTATTGTTTTTCAATTCTTTTTTATAAGGCGGTTAAAAGCCTGTTAAGGTTTGTTCCATATACACGCAGCAAAGATGCATCATACAAATGTTCAAATACAGAAGTTGGTGAAATACAAATTATTTAAGAGCATATGTTGCTAAATGTAAAGTATGTACTATGTAGTACTATTTTCCATGTTTTAAATGTGGACATGCAAGCACATGCACAATGTTATCGTGCAAAAAGCAAGAAGACATGGTTCGATTGTCCGATGACTGTGCCCACCTCATCTCCATCCAGGCATCCAATGATGTACAATCATCCATCATCTGCAGTTCAATGCTTAACTCTGTGTATATCCCCCTTTCCCCCTCCTCTAACTTCCCTTCCCCCTTCCTCTAACTTCCTTGAATATCTACAATTGATGCATTATGCGATATGATTTATAATCTATCGTTTTGTTGCCAACTATAATCCTACACAGGGGCACTCAATACAGCTCAGCGTTTGACAAACCATGGATCCTACCCAAACAAACCTGTTTTCTATGCACAAACTCCGAAGGTGGTGGGGGCACATAACAGATTCAGGGGTAAACTCTTTGCCCCTTTAACTTTGAGATAGCAGTGGTAATACATGTATTTCCATTAGTCCGCACTGATCTGGGTTCAAGCGGCTATGACTGTAGAGTAAAACATGTATCAAGCCTCATAACAGCAGGTGGATTTGAATAACTGTTGTTTATTTATTCTTCTTCTGATTATTATTATTATTATTATTATTATTATTATTGTTGTTGTTGTTGTTGCTTAATATATTCATGAAAAATTATTAGCATCATCATTATAATAATTATAACAATAATAGTAATAATAATAATAATAATAATAATAATAATAATAATAATATGTAACTGAAAAAATTATAGATATAAAGTTTTAAGCATGACTTATCCTACACAGAGGCAAACAAACAAGCTCAACATTTGGCAAACCCAAACTCCAAACGTGGTGAAAGGTGCGCAACAGATTAAAGGGACGCGCCGCTCGTAATCCATGTACGTTTATTTACCTTACGCTTGCCCCTATTACAAGGCAGTGCGTAACACTGACCTCTACGCTACATAGTGTAGAGTTCAGTGGTGAGTAACAACAGTCGTGGAGCTGCGAACAGAATTGCCGATGAGGGTCAGTTGGACTTAGTTCGCCTTTCTTCGGGTGAATACGTGCTGCATAGGGAATTACACACAATTCGTGCGCGCTCGTTTTCCGAAAGTATATGGGCATTCCAAAATATTACCCGCGTCGGGCCAGGTCCAAACGCCCACGACTTGCGACTTTACGGTCCCTTTAATGGGTAATCAGTCTGTGTCACCTAAAAAGTTTCAGGCCATATCAAGAGTATGTTTAAAGAAATAGAGTCCAATTACATTTCATCAGTTTGGGTTTTTACACCCAATTTTGCTGAAATGTATTATGTTACTGCCTTACTGTTAAATGTGTAGGTGTATTGTAATATAATCCGAAATTTGGAACACAATGTTTAGAGCACTCCCATGTTATGGCACAATTAATGGCACATTAATGGAATAATGGCCAATTCCAGTGTCAATAAAACAGCATTGATTCATCAGAAAAGTACATGCAGATGGTTTAATGTTAACCAAAATCTGCTTCCTGATTCTAATAAAAGATTTACCTGTCTAGGAAACAACCATAAGAGTACAGCACAACTTCCGTAATATTGGATTCATGAGAAAAACTACATCGGTCACAGAGAAATTAGTTCACAATCTGATTTCCTCTCGGCACGATTTTGGGAAAAAGCTCCAAAATACTGCAGCACGCATTGTTATCCTGTCTAGGAAATACACTCATATCACCCCCCTCCCCCCCCCCCTCCTGGAATCACTTCAATGGTTTCAAGTCAGAGATCATATTATTTTCAAACTTTAACTTCTTGTCAAAATTTTCTTGGGAGATTTGGTCAAGGGGTCTGCTCCTCATTATAAGGTAAGTCTAGTTCATAAATACACTCCGTGTCAAATCTTACATTCATCCAACTCTGGTTCTTTTGTTGTTCCAAAACATGGGGGAACAAGCATTTGCCCATGCTGGTCCTGCTCTATGGAATAATCTACCTCATAGTTATGTGAAATTATAATTCTCCAGCTTCATTCAAAAGCAGTCTAAAAACTAGTCTAAGTTTTAGACTGTTCTCTTTTTCGTCTTAATCCTATAATTCTAAGGCAGTACAGAAACTTAAAGTATGTGTGTGTATGGGCACTTAGACTAGATTTTATGAGACGGGATTGGGGTAACTTAGAGAACAGTCTATGAGTTAGACTATCTAAATAGAAACTTACTTGTTCAATGCTTCCCATTGATTACCACTTTATTTCTTATTCTTGTTTTGTATTTCTACTCTCTTATTCCCTTACATGTACTTCTACACCGAGTAAATTTGGCGCATTATGAATTCTATGTACATGTATTATTATTATTTATCACACATTTTTACTTACATGATGATGATACTGATGCGAGTGATGCCGCCGAAGATTTGACTTCTTTCTGGGCGGTGGGATGGGTGATTTTGATCTGTTCACCCGGCTGGGGTACGAAAACTGTGCTACGGCTGTTTTGATCATGGTCACAGTCAAATTCCACACAAGGAGTCCGATAATATTGATTCTCCAAATGTAAAGAACTCAAATTTTGGATCAAATTCAATAGATCTTCCATTGATGTAACAGTAAAAGCATTGCTCTTGTTGGTATCACAGGCAATTTGTATCAACCTCTTGCCTCAAGAAAATGTCTGAAACTATTTCAGATGCTATCAAATAATGTATTTTCCAAAATTCACCATAAATCTAGTACTTCAGCAGTATTCCTTATAGTGATTCACAACCAAGTCAGAGCTCTCATAAAAATCCACTGAACGTGTGAGTCAAAAGTAAGTACTGTTTTCCCCACAGAAGTAATTGGCATCCAGTCTGTCGCCAGTTTTTCCACGGCTCTGATTGAGACAAAACAAGTTAGCGGGCAATGTCGGTTTCCTCTGTGAGGCCCGTTGTCACATCCTCGTAACAAGTCGAGTCACATGGGCTGGCACAGTCGGTAGACCTTGCATTATCGCTTGCACTTTACTGATAAGATGTCCCACATCATTTGCATATAGGTGACGATAAGTTAAGACTTACGATTTGCTGTCGAGAAATATATCTGGTGCTTCGAATCGGAGGAAAGCTTTCAAGAAAGTTCGCAACTACACATCCAGGCAAATCATTGCTAATGAAATTCCACAGGAGATGAACTTGTTCGCTGAAGTATTTAGTGTAAACATTGTTGCAGCAATCCAAAATTAGCCTTCCCAGAAGATGGACTAATTTTGTTCAACTCTTTTACCTGACGTAGTCGCAAATATGCACTGCACAATACATACAAAGTCAATAGAGATGTAATTTCTCTGGCACGTTAGGAGTTAAATACTAGTACAACTGTTGCTGCACAATGATAACTGTAAAATCCACATATTCAAAAAGGGATTCTACAACGAGTTCCTTGAAAAGAATGACAACACATTACCACATGAGAGAAACACGTCAGACAGTGCAGAACAGCGAAAGAATGCTAAGAATCTCGTTGAATCTGAAATGAACCCGTGACTCGTAAGCACTGTTTCTACCTGTAGTATGCAACGACCGAGACTTATGTCATTCAACAAAAAATGGAGAGGAAGTTTTGTGACAGGTAACGCGAGAACAAAATACGACCAGGCAGGTGAGACGAGACCAGCCAACGAACAATCTTGACGGAGTACTGTTAACGATCGTAAGGACACCGCTAGATGGGTAAACGCCTGTCAATCATCGAACGTGAATGAAGAGTCATTACTCAGTAGCTCATGGAGAGTATTCCTAAGCCATAACGCCGTGTCACGGTCGGTGCGGTGTACGGGGAGGGGGGAGAGAGGAATTCGAGGTACTACTAGGCACCCGTGAGCTCACTGGGGGCTTTCAACAGACAGGAAATATGGGGTAGTCCTGTCATGTGAGCGATAATCATTCGGGGGAAAATACAAACAGTGTCGGATCTGGGATGAGAATTAGATATGCTGTGAGGTCACCGATGAGGTAATGAGAGTTGATATTTCAGACATTTGATAAATTTTCACGGCTGCTGTTGCTACTTTGTTACTCAGGGCATGCAAATACCCCAGAGGCAGTGCTGATGAAAATCGTCACTAATCGCTCGTGACTTTTATCTACTACAATGCATGAAAGTTGGCAACGCAACAGGGTAGTTTCTCAACTACTATCGAGTCAGTGTTCCATCTTATAGGCCTACTGAGAATGATTGCAATAAAAAGCAATAAATCAGATGATTTACTGAGAAATGTATTTCCACGATTTTTTGAAGACGATGCAAGACTTTATAACCACAAGTCACAAATAGTGTCTAACAAGAATTAAAAAACCAAATGTCTCACTTGCTTTATGGATTGCGACACAAGCTCATCACATGACTAATTTCCGCTCCGACAAACTAAGAAATGAACACTCAAAAGAATAATCCATAATCTTCTCGAAAAGATATCAACAGAAACATAACTCCTCCAAACTTGCGTAGATGATGAAAAATTATACACAACGGAGAACATGTACTCCGGTGTGATTACGCATCAGCCGGTGACCATACAATGATGATACAATGACGTCAAAATCAGTGAGCTTTTGATACCTCGCTTCACAAGCACTAGAGAAGCAACGCTAGAATCAAAATCATACTAAGCATGGGATACTTGACAAAATTCCAACCTTATAGACCGATGATGATGTAGAGATTGATCACTGGTGGGCTGGGTTATACCACGCTTGGAAACGCTACAAAATCAACACGGGAATCCAAACCATTGCCACTACCGGGAACCCTTGATAATGTAGTTTCGGAGAAAAAAATAATAATGTTACCTCCAAAGGCAGGAAATATTGGTTACTGCGTGGAACTGAAACTGATAAAATGTTGTTACTCTCGCAGGAACTGTATCACAGACCGCACCAATGGCCTTTGTTCATTCGATCTGACCATGGACAAAAGCCAAGCGATCTTTACTCTGGAAATGCTGAAAATCATTCAAGGATCATACAGTCACATTAACCTAGACAATACCAAATTTGTTTGTTCAGCTCGTTTTGCAAAGTGAAGATTGGAAGGACATTGAAAATTAGTAGCAAAAATGTATGATATGCCAATGCCCCTTCGACCTTGAGATAGTATTAACGATGAAGTTTCCATTAAGCCGCATTGATCTGGGCTGTAGAGGCTATGACTGTACAAGTGAAAATTGGTTCCAGCCTTATAACAGCAGGTGGATTGGAATAATTATTGTATATAGCAGTAGTAGTAGTAGTAGTATCATCATAATTATTAATATTATCATTTTTCATTATCATTGCTATCATCATCAGCATCAATATTATTATTATTCATTAATAATAATATTATCATTCTTATCATTATCATTACTATTATAATCATCAATATTATTATTAATTGGTTGATAATGATATTATTATTATTATTATTATTATTATTGTTGTTGTTATTAATATTATTATTATCATCATCATCATTATAATTATAATCTACAGAAAACAACACCAATCATGACGTGGTGATGGCATTGGGCCACACACACAACAAACCCATCCAAATATGAGCCTTTCTAAACTTTTTCACAATGCTCAACTTTCATTTTTGTCAAATCTGGATCTTGCACAGTTGCAAAAAAAAAAGTGACTTTCACTCATTCAGGCATGAAATATCACCCATGTTTTGGTCTCATTTGATGTACGGGATGACAAATGACATTTTCCTAAGAATATTTTGCAATATTTACATTATTAATTTGATGGGACTTTCCCTGTGTATAGACTTTTTGGGGGTACATACTGTAGAATCAGGATCGAAGAAATTCAGGGTTATTTTCATCACTGTCTAATTTAATTGTTCAATTGTGTCTTTATGACACAAGTCAACCATGGGAGGAAGACAGTTAATCCACAAATTCACAGTCTGAACCAAAAACACTCCTTTGTAACCAAAGTGAATAGCTCTGAAAATTCAACCTTTTGAAAGGATGTGGTTGTAGTAATTTGAGTGATCAATGAAATCGGGCTATTCCTGTACCATATTTACAAGAATGCACTATTACTTGCGGGGGAGAGTAGAGCAAAATATTTACGCAGAAGAGTCGGTAAAAGCGTCACCTTTTTTTCACACGGAAGCGGTCATGACTTGATTTCCTGATGTGCCATATCATCTCAAGGAAGTGACTGGAGTTTACAGCCATTATATTTCAGCGCAGTATTTTGTTTGGAATTCGAAACTAGCCTATTATTATTGAGAAAACAGGGAACTGCTGGTAATGGTAATGAAGACACAGGAGATATTCAAACAAGAGAAACTATGACACTCCTAATTCCTAAAGTGAAGTTTGGGTTTTTTGTGTGTATTTGTGTGCGTGCTTGTTTGTTTCTTCCAGCCATCTGCCATTTATTACAATAGTACCAGAACTGCAGATGAAAATGATACACTCATTAATATATCAAAACCATTTAACACTAAATGTCCTATTCACACGGTTATACTTTACTCAAATCATTCAAAATAGGAATTGTATATGACCCCTGATGTAAACATTTCTTTCAGACACCCGCACACTCACACAAACACAAATACATACATAGTACACACACAAATGCACGCAAACACAAACACAGTACACACACAAACACACACAAAAACACAAACACACACATACACACACTCACAAACACCCACACACACAAACACAAACACAAACATACATAAACACAAACACAAACATACATAAACACACACATACACACATAAAGACACATACACACATAAAGACATACACACACAACAATATTAATTTTCTGTTATTTACTGAACATTATGAAAATAAATGTTGCAGCATTTTTCAATGCATGAATCTAAAAAGTCCCAAATTTAGCACATTTTAATACATGTATCTTCACAAGGTACATTTCAAGGTGTATTTCAGAAATTTGAGCAATAGGACGGCTGCCATTAAAATGACCACTGAAAATAGGAAACCAATCTGTAACTAGATTTGAATTCGTCACTGAGACGAATTAGGTGATCCGCACGTCATCTTAGTTACATGTAACTCCAGTCACGAGATATGGACTAAATTTGAGTTTCATTAATGACGTCTTAGACGACGTTATGATAATTCAGATGACAAAATGATGGAATGTATCCAAACTGCAATGTGAGGAATGAGAGATTTTTTTAAGATTTGACACGCGCGTACGCGTCCGTCATTACGCGCGTGCGCGCACATGGATATGTCTAAAAGTTGACCCTTGACCTCATCTTGACATGTGGTAAATTTGGTCATGTAATTTGGCTTCAGTCATGAGATATACCGAAAATCTATTTTTTTAACTATGACGTCATAGATGACGTCACGGATGACTGGTCACATTGACAAGATGTCATTTTTGAGAACTTATCATGACACATCATCATGAAAATTTGCAACATCCCAAGACATGCCAGTCACGTCATATGGACTACATTTGATTTTCATTAATGACGTCATAGATGACGTCATCGATATTAAAATAACAAAATGACGCATGAAATCATATCTAGGTATCATAGTCTATCAGAACAGCAAACAAAAACATGACAGTCCGGGGTTATTTAGAGATTTATGACTGATTTTAAAATGCACGTTAAGTCTATGTGCGCGCGCGTGCGTTTTAACGTTTTCGGGCGCGTACGCCTTATTTCAGGTTCAATTGGTTTGGAAAAGGTTCGAAATGATGTAGAATTCAGTCAGGTATTCAAAACCATCGAAAAAACGGCGAAATTCGATCACGAAACGGGTGCGCGCGAAAAAACGCGCGCGTACGCGCGCGCACCAAAAATGCGCCAAATGACCTGAAACGTATGCAGACAAAATCCTAGGTCGATTTGAGCATTTTAAAGATTTGACGCGCCCGTACGCGTCCGTCGCCCCCCTCCCACCCCCCCGCCCCCCCCCCCCTGGTACCGCGCGCGCACGTGGCTTTGTCCAGAGGTTGACACTTGACCCGACCTTGACATGTGCCAAATTTGGTTACGTAATTCGACTTCAGTCATGAGATATTGACATAAACAGATTTTGACAAATGACGTCATAGATGACGTCACGGATGACTGATCACATAAATGACACGTCATTGTCGAGATTTGTCATGACACATGATCATGGAATGTTGCAACATGACAGGACATGTCATTCCTTGAGATATTTGGGAACAAAAAAGTGGTCAGAAAGAAAGAAGAAGATAAAGAAGAAGATTTTGACGAAATCAATGGTGATCCGCAACGGTTACACGTTGCGGATCACCAAATAATCAGAACTATAAGTTCCTTCTGGTGATTCAATATAATTGCTCACTTTTATATCATTTATCTATTAATCTTTATTTACAATAATCATTATCATAATGTATACAATGTAAGTATCTGAACAGTAATAGTCTCAGTCATTTTAGTCTTTCTCTTCAAACAAATTGCAACAGAATTTTTTCACCACAATGCATTTCTTTGAGGTCCCTGAGCACCATACATAAAAGTCCCAAATTTCCTAATAGGGTAAAGACATCTAATTTGCATAAATTCAAAATGGCCGCCACGTGCATTTTGGTCATATCTTGGCACATGGGAACCACAAAAAGATAATTTTTGGTGTCCATGCCCATGTTTCTAAGGTCATGAAATGCAAATATAATATAATCATAAACTGTCAAACATTATGACATGCGTAATTTGCATAAATTTGCATGTAAATGAATTCAAAATGGCCGCCATGTAACCCATTGAAGCTTATGTTTAACGTAATAAACATTTAAAAGTACATTATTTTGTCTAAGAGGATATTTTTTGCGGTGGAAGAACGGATTGTATGATTATTAATAATTTCCCAATCGTTGTCCCTACATGTATACCTAATTTGCATAATCATGCATATGAATTACATATTCAAAATGGCTGACATCTAATCCATTCATAACCATATCTCGGGACATAAAACGTGTATAGAAAGTCATTTTTTGTGGCTATACCCATGTTTGTTAGGTCAAGGAATACAATTGTGATATCGGTAGTAACTTTTCAAGATTCTAATATACATAATTTGCATAAATTTGCATATAAATCCATGCAAAATAGCTGCCATATGGTCTGCCACATGCCCATATCTCCGGATATAAATCTTAGATGGTAATCGTGGTTTCTGTAATATTTCCTTGTAAGAATTACTGCCATGTAGCTTTTAGGAATATAAGACACTGGAACCTTTCATGAATTTGTACATAAACGTATTGAAATGACTACCATGTATCACACTTAAAGCCCGAGTTTAGTTTTGGTAAATGGTAAAACATGAGATTCTTTGCAATACACCTTTGATCTACTAATACCCTGAAAATTGCTCGTGGTGAACTTTCCCATTTTTGAGAAATCACTCAAAATGTAAAATCACTGTTGGGAGGAGGGGACCCCGAGATTTCCCATGGGTAATGTACATAC
>JZLH01S0034878.1:0-22065 GCA_001188425.1 Eucidaris tribuloides
GCTCCCTTTAAGCCCGGAGAAGTCTGCATGGTATGCAACACATGACAGCTATGTCTCACTTGCACCCTGTTCTATAGCAAACAGCCTTTAGGACCTGGGGGCAGAGAAATGGAGTTTTAACATGAATACTACACTGAGCTGGTAAAAGGAGAAGCTGAATGCAGTTGCACCAACCCAAGCTGTCAGCAGCGGGAGACACCATTCAAGGGTTAAGAGTGTCATTGTCCCGACAAACAATTCCAGATTAACAGTTATTTGGAGTCTTGTTTGTGTGTTTCTCAGACCAGGAGACAGTGTTAGTGTCTCCAGCCCTCTATTCATGGATGTGCTACATAACTGTAAATAAAGTTTCCTCTTTCTTTGATGGACTAGGAGACTGGGCACAATATATCTGATTGTCCTCATAAATGGGGCTGATCTTTCCACAAGGACACGTTGATAGGGGGAAAAAAATTCAGAAATATGCAATTTCATTCATAACTGTCTAGTGACACCACAGCTACATGTAGGGCTGTATCATATCAGAAAAAACAAATATCAAGTTTGGCCTATTTGAGACATAGTGGATATTGAATAAAATTTATGACTACCAAATTCATGAAGCAGCGGATAGCAATTAAGCCTAAGGTTAATAATTATTTCATTTGCACTTTGGCTAAATTGCTTGCACCAATGCACCTACATGTACGATATAAGTACACACGTACATGTATGTACAGTGTACAAGTTAACTACATGTAGCACTCATTTCCAGACACAGCACAAAAAGGGAAATAATCTACTACAATTTACTGAAATAATGTGGGGATCAAATTCAAATTTCTTGAACTGAGCTGGATATCTCTCTTTTTGTTAAAAAAACTTAATAAAGTTGTTAACAAGCTTTGAGAAAATCACAAAAGAATCTCATGTGGAGAGGATTAGCAACCTGATGACTTTCTGAGTTAAGCAAGTTATAGTTCTCCACATGTTCTCTTGCCTGTGCTAATGAATCCCTAAGTTTGAACACATACCAGTATTCCTGCTCTACATGTAGCTGGCTCAAATCTGAGCAAAATGGATCGTGGTATGCAAATCAAAAACACAATCTTTAACTTCAAATGCAAGGAAGACACCCCACTTTCCGAAATTCTTGCTACAGGCAAACATACTCAGCATGACAACTTGATGCCAAACAGTCAGGTCATTGTCTGAAGTCTCTGCTGGTATGTTTGTCACAAATTATTTCAGTAATACTCTGAAGACTGTCTCTACAATCTACTTACATGTATAACCATGCCAGCCCCTTTAATTAGTAAGTAAGTAAGTTAGTTAGTTAGTTAGTTAGTTAGTTAGTTAGTTAGTTAGTTAGTTTTTTTCTTCTTTATGTTGATGATCTGGAGTACATACAGAGAAATGCCAGACATGTCCTTCAGAAAATAAAAACGACCACATAGCATCTATTGGAAGCACTCCCGGTCCTTAATTGGGCGGGAATATAAAAGGTGGACAATACCGGCGCGGTTAAATACGGTAAATACCGTCCGGTAAATAAGAGCCGTCCGCCGGGCCGTAAAGTATGGCAAAAAGCGGGGAAAATAAGATTAAAAGTCAATTTTGACACTTTTTCTCTTTTGATGAAAAGATATTGCCTTGAGAATTGTCTAATAGCTTAACTAATCTAAATATTATTAATTTTTAGTTAATCGTACCTGTACAAGGATCATATTTATGCCATTTTGAAATTTTATATTCACTCTATGTTAATAGCTTGGGTATCAACCAGGATCATGCAAAAATTTCCTCAATGTCAATTATCTGCATTGTTCCTTTTCTTTTCTTGTGGACAGTTTCTCCAGACTGTAAATATACACTGACAGAAAGAAGAACTTACTTTATATTTAACTTATATTGATCTAGTTTCGCACTGCCCAAATGCGTAACAGTACCTTGATGTGAATCAGGATTATGCCTTGAGAAGGATGAATAAGAATTGCCAATTGTAAATATTCTATGCGACTGATATTTTGATTATGAATTTTCTTGATGAAACAACAGAAAAATTCCCAAGATCTTGGTTTACATAAGAAGAGGACAAATGATTGCCATCGCAATGGACACATCATGCAATTATTTTAGGCAAAAAATTATAGAGCCAATACATTTTATTACAGTGTAGCTCGCTAAATGTTTGATTATAATTCACTAAGAAACTTCTTTGTTATTGAAAAAACTTTAGAGTTTTGCCATGGCCTCGGCCTGAAAAAATCCCACAGTGTCATTCGGTCAGGACTGCAGATCATTCTAAAGGTTTTCAAGTCTTTAAATAAGTTGTTTAAATCTCGAAAGGACAATAATAACTCAAAGTTGTTCTTGAAAGAGCTGAGCTTTGGCATGGCACGCAATACAATAACTGGTCCCAAATAACAAATCTATATTTGAATATTACTTGCATGCTAATAGTATTACAGAAATAATGGGAATTGTCAATATACAAAATAATTGTCACTACTGACAAGAACGTGATAATTTCTGTACCTTCGGCTGGTTGCTGCTCAACATAATACCTAGCACCCACGACTTACACAAGTGTGAGAAAGGACAACAACATGCGTGCAGATATAAAAACTACCTTTTCATAATTTAACAAAGATGCTATCACAAGGGCAATCAATACCTGGCAGTCAACTACCAATGAAATATGGGGGGGGGTGGGCGTGCCAGGAAGGCATACACACTTATTGTTTTGCTCTTCCCCTCCCCCCATAATTTTGACAGAACTTGAAAAATTTATACACATAGAGCCTAATTAAAGAATATGTCCAAACCACTGAATTGCTAATACCATTGAAAAATTAACATTTTTTCTTACTCCGCCCCCCCCCCACCAATCCAAAAAAATGGAATTTGACAAACCCTGAAACATCCCAACTATCATGTTGTTTATTTTTACCAAGGTCAGGCCATTTCATCTCTCGAACAATTACCCACACTACCATTGATCTTATGCCAGGTTTAAGAAAAGGGGGGGGGGGCAAGTTGAACGGGGGTTTCTTGACCTGTGAATCCCAAGGCAACAACCCCAGAAGTAGTCCTTTAGCTGCGCAAAGAGCGAAAGGCCGCTGGAAGAGGGTCTGATAAGACAGCGGGTCCGACTGACCGATCGCATCCTTTTTCGATAATCTGTCTACTCGGAACCCCGGTCTATTCTGACACCCGAGTCTTATCGACCAATTTTTGAAAGTTGTCTACAGACCTATTGTGATAATCCGTCTATCGGTCATTGCAACCCTCAGCTCTAAAGGACTGCCGCGGTCTCTTACACGTTTGCATATCAGTTTCCTCCTGACTATTCAGCCGGCTACCCGACCACTTATCGCTACATAACCTCAGACTACATCTTAACAAATTATTCCCAATGTCTGCATCCCCATGTCAATTCCCTGTCCATACTACACCTCGTCATACTCTGCTATTACTTTAAAAGCCCTGCTAATACCATTGCCATTCCCAAACGCCAAGTGAAGTTTTCTTTTCAATTTGAATGCTGAAATAAGTGGAACTTGTCGGTTAATTAATAAATGCAATTAGTTATTCAAACACTGAATGATAGACATCTACCACTCGGATAGCTTGTGCCAGGACAGCCAGGACTTGGAGGACATAGTAATGAAGGAAATGCGCTCTACTGCAGGCCTATGGGCGTGAGCGCTACAGAACAAGGATAGTGCCTAACATTAACTAATCTTGTTCATAAAAAATAACTAATTGACAAACTCCAAAATAAACAACGTGTCCAAAAAAACACCACTGAAAGAAATAACGCAGTACAACTTGGAATTACCATATATCATCACTATCTATCCCCACCGTATGATAGACATAATTTCATATTTCCCATATTCCGGTAAAAAGGCCGTAAATACCGGTATTTCACCGGTATTTCGCCACCCGCTCCGACGGCAAATAAGCGGCAACCGTCCGGGAATATGCCAACCGCGCCTGGAAGTCGTATTGAACAGTTTTGTAATATTTACATCTCAGGTCTTTTCTATATATTTGTATCTCGAACATCCTGCTTGTTAGACAGGAACTGTCAGAAAATGTGAACCTATGACATGAAAAGCAAATTTGTTGTGCAGTTTGATATCCTCAGGTTCAATCTCTGTCATAAATGCCAGAGTAATTATTGTCTTTTCTCTTCAACTAACACATCCAAGACAAATCTCTCCAGGGGACTCCAGGCATAGTAACATTTACAGAAATCTAAAGTTCATGTAAAGACAATAAAGAATAAAATACTTTTTACATTCAGGATGGCTAAAGATAACTCACTTTTGCATGTTATCAGCTCCTGGGAGTAACCGCGTTGGCCCCATGGTGATTAACCATTTGAACATAATGGCAACTACAATAGAAGCTCTGTGCTGTTTACTGCCTTGCACACATACAGGGCACTGGGCAGAATCATCATTTACATTATGTAGATAATGCTACATGCTATAAAGTTAATTTATATTTTATCAGACATTCCAGTCTTTGCTGAGTGCATGTACTGGAGGAATTCTATTTTTAAATTTTCTAATCTTTACAGTTGTTTAGGAGCATGCATTCATGCAACATTGTCTAGTACTACGTAGTGTCAAAGGTAAATTGAGTACCAAAACTTCAATGTCGTTGTCAGGGATGATTTTCACCAGAAAACCTGACAAAGACTGACATCCTTCAGCAACAACTTCCCAGACAAAATGATGCATTTCACTAAACCCATGTACATTTTGCTTCATGTCATGTAACTTATGGACAAGTCATGTGACAAAAAGTTATGACATAAGTCAGGCACCATCTACAGATATCCAGGAATTGTATAATACGGACTTTACAAAACCATTTAATCTCACATTGAAACATTAAAAATATATTCACGACATTAGTGATAATTTTCTAATTTTAAGAATGACGTTATTGTTACAAATTAGAAATCCCTAGACATAACAGGCAATGTCATCTACACGTACATGTACATGTAGCTCAGGGCTTCTCATTTATTGTGTTGATAAATGAGGAGCCCTAGATGGCAACAGTCTAAACAGCAAACGATCCGAGCAGTTAAGTTTACAAAACTCAGATTTTAAATTTTATTCCTTACGATCTTTGTGGAAAAAGAATGCCAATATTAAAATCAGATTAAATCAATGAAACTGGTAAAGTCATTCAAGGAGTTTTCATACGTCATCAAGATGGCTTGGCTCACTAAGTTTTTTTTTTTTGGGGGGGGAGGCATTCGCGTGCGAGCTCAATGACCATTTTGTTTGTTGTTATAAACGTACAAGTAGATCACAGACATCGAGACATCTGTCTATTTATGAGGGGGATTTGTACACCAAACCGTTTTTGCTCAGATTTGATCCACAAGTAACTAAAGAAAGGTAGATGAACATAGCAGGTCTACAAATAAAATGGGATTTATATTGTAATGTAAAGCAATTTTTAAAATACAAACAACAGATCATTTGAAATTGGAATTGCTTGAGTTGAGGTGCATTTTGTAAGTTTCAGACACTGGCGGTAACTTTCACCCATTGATTTTGAATTTGGTAGAGTCTGATCGGAGGAGTGCTTGACAATTGTCCAGCTGCACTGCACTGTGACTGCTGTATTTCACTTTGTAAGGTTTGATCAGCAGCAAATCAGACTTGCAGTCACTCTAGTAGTTCAACCATTAACAGCTGTGTAAATTCATGGTAAAATTCAAATTCAGTGAGCAACGTTACCTTGCTGCATTCTACTTAAATCTTATTAAAATTAATTTCCACGAATTCTGAGAATTTGACTTTTCAGCCCTGGATTTATGAGGTAGGTGAAGATTTTTCACATCTTTGCATCTAAACTGAGTCACTCTAAAAAAATTGCCCAATGCCAACAATAAGCTCATTTTGGGTGTGCAAATCATGAATTGGATGCCAAATCAAGATACATGTACGTACATGGAATCTACACCAACTGCAGAGCAGAGAGAGTGAGTGATTGGTTCAAACCCGGGGTTCAAATTCAAGATCAAAAGTTTATTAACATCAACCTTAGTTGTTCGTTAGTGCAAACCAGAACTTGATTCTTTCAAGTGGCTTTTACTCACACATGGGGACAACTCTATTTGTGCACAAAGTAATGAGTGGTTGTATTCATGCAGTTGTGGCACAAGAATGTGCTCTGAAATTCACCTTTCTGAACAAAATTATACTGAAATATTGCTCAAAATGGATAGTTTACCAATGACCTCAACATATAAATTGAAAATGCAGGACTCATCGCTTCAACATTTTCATTTTTTTAATTTTTGTAAAATTTCTGCCATGTGTCCTGAACAAAATTTCGTCCCGTTTTGGCGGGACAGAATCATTCAATTCACACAGTGCAAACTTTGTTCGTTTTTTCCAGTGTTGGGCGTATGTGGTCCATATAGGACCACATAGATCTACATAGTAGGTGTGCTTTTACTCAGAATAAACTTCAAACTGTTTTATTTTTACGTCTAACATTAGATCGAACATTAGATCTATCTTAGTTTTACCAACGTCTTTGTGACTAAGTGAGCACTGAGCACTCTTATTTTTCGTTGCAAGAACTTCCAGGCACCTTTTGGCCTCTGAAGCTGCAGCACTTGCCCGTTACAATCAGTCTATACGACTGTGTGGTGTGCAGTGTGCTGTGGCAGTGACACTGACAATGTTTCAATTTTCATGATAATGCTCAATTTCAACTGTTGAGTCAAGTTACTCTCAGAAATAACAATTTGATCCATACTTTTGAATTCATAGATTGAAATCAACCAGAATTGAAACTACCGGACTGAAGGGACGGTCTAGCAAATGTAGTAAATGAACCTTACCATATATCCGTACATAACTGTCTCCAACTTGAAATATGATTCTTCTTCCACGATTCACCTTCGACTTCAGCCAAATACGCGACAACACAGTACAGAGAGAGAAACCATGCGGCAACTAGCGGCGTGGAAGTCCTTCAACTTTCGGCTGGGGACTCAGTTTCTCCGTCCAATTTTACGAGGATGACAAGCTATGTCAGACATCTACCCTCACACACAACAGTCTATGATACCGTTAAATATCATACGTTCATCTAGATTATGTAATTATACTTCTTTTAGGCTCCTTTCCCCACTTCTTCGAAATACTGCTGGATGATATTTTAGCCGCATCGCAGCGGCATGCGTGATAAAAATAATCAGTCGTCTGCATATTTTTTTTTCGGCATAGATATACTGCCCTCATCGTTCTCAGAGCGTATATCTTTCGTCGATGTGCACAACCGGCCTGCAGGACGCATAGCGTCCGGTTTTGCCGAACATTTACCGAGTAATCATATCATGTTAATTAAGTTAATTGATTTATAACATCATGAAAAGACAAATCATGTCATTTGTTGGGGTAAATTGAAAATGTTTCGTCAGTATCTCATTCTTCTTCACAAAGTTTAATAAGCTTCCTATACCGAAAAAGACATTTTGATAATTTAAATTATCATTCTCATGGAGGCATGTCAAATTAACACTGTGTAAATGTACCGGTATACAGAAGGGAATGCCGTTTAAGAACTGGTAGCAAAGTACAGGAGCTAAGAACGCAGTTTTGCTGGAATATTAGTGACCGTTCAGAGTTTAAACTGCAATATAGTCTGGACCAAATATACAAGTATACCTTCAGACCCTTGCAGGGTATGTGTGTTCATCATGAATATATGTACATTTTCTTTATTTTTTTCAAATTTTCTTTAACAAATGTGCATTCTTTCTGCATGACAAATTTTATGCACTAGTCTCATGCAGAATTCAAAAAGTAATACAAAAATTATTATTACTGAAATAATTATACTGAAATGTCTCGGTTCAGTGAGCCTGGCAATAGGCTAAACAGCAATTTCTATGCATTATTGAAATTTTAATTAGGTACTGATCTTCAAATTTTCGGATATATCCTTCATAAGAAGCCTAAGGGCAAAAGTGTTATTATTACGTTTCTGGGGACTGCAAAAGAGATCCTAAACCTTTGAAGCCAGAGTACAGGTTTGATTGATTGGAAAATTCATCAATCTTTCATAAAGCATTTCACGCCGTCTTTCATAAAGCATGTCACGCCGGACATCAGAGAGCAGCAGCCTTCCAAGATTGTTTAGAATGGCATATTGTGTGTGTGTGTGTGTGTGTGTGTTTTTTTTACTACAGTGTGTCTCAAAAATAATTGTGCAAGTCAAAAGCGCTCTCTTTGGTAATGAGAAAAGCATTTTTGTGACGTGATGTTTACCTCACCATGAAAGGCATAGTCTAAGCTTTCAAATGCCGTTTGTTTTGTTCAGTTTGCTTGTTTTAATCCTGAGATATGTTCAGTTAACAACGAAAAGGTAAAATCACAAATGTGCCACTTTTTCTACGGCCGTGATAGCATCAGGCCATCTTCCCGTAAATGTGACGCAATGTGATTTCACCCTTTTGTTGTTTACAAGATATCTCGAGATCAAAACAAGGAATTTGAACAGAACAAACAGCATTTGAAAGCTAAGACTTCGCCCTTGATGTTGACGGAAACATGTGTCACAGCAGTATATTCTAACTGTCAAAGAGGGCGCTTTTCTCGTGCACAATTTTTTTGAGACACACTGTAATAGACATCACTGCACATTCCGTATGGTAATTTATCAGGGGCCATGGAAGTACCGCAGCACTTTGAAGAACCCTTGCACTTGGGTGGGTGAAGTCGTGAGAGAGTACCTTAGAGGCGCTGATCCAAGACTTTAAACCACCACTTTACCTCATACACACAGTGGAACTGCTTTGGGGGTATTATGTTCGCTTTCCAAGTCCATGTTTAATAATCAACAATGGTGACATTGTTGCGTTGTTAATGCCTGCGGTTATTTTATTTTGAATGAAAGTGTCATTATTTTTCTTTTGTTTTGTTGCTTGTAACAATATCAACTGACTCAAATTTCAATCCCCCCCCCCTCACTACAATAAATTACACTTTCACATTTAATGATGCAATGACCATGACCCCACCTGTAGCCGCAATTGAACCTTAGTATTTATAACTATAATAACATGAAATAGAACATACGTGTATGGTCTAATAATCGCATTATAAACATGTTAATCATTTATTCATAAAATTAATTTGTATGATATAACACATTATTTGTTTAAATTTAGATAATAGATTCTTTAATATTTGTTTTACATGAAACAATAATGATTCATAAAATTTATTTTCCCCAAATAGCTACGAATAATTCCGAGATAATTATTAATTTTATCAATACATGTTTAACAAATTATCTGTGAGAGTGACACGCCACATGCATTTTGTTATCGTTTTGTTATTTTGTTTTCAAATTGTTATTTTTGTGTTTGCTTCAACCTGTTTTTGTTTCTGAGTTTGTAACCCTGCCTTCTGCCAGGTGAGAAAGAATATTTCCTTCTCTTTTGGCAGAAGACCTGGGTATGTCTGTTTGTTACATCTTTGATTTGATTTGATTTGAAATAAAGATGATTTATATATATTTTCCTGTATCACATGTCGCTGTCCTACTGCTTATATTTTTTCGTTGTTATGATTCTTGTATTCACTATCCAGATAGCTGAAAATGTATTTGTATCCTTTATATTGAAATAATATACTTTTATATAATGTATTATAAATGTGTGTTGTATTACCTGTCTTAATCTTAACTGATTATGGACCTGGTATAATATGTATACACTCTTTTAAAATAAAAAAGTGATTAAAGCAAGAAAAACCCTGTATCTCACTGAGAAACAGTAGTACCGCTACTTTTGGGCAACGCAGCCATTGTAATTTATTTGTAAATTGATTGAAGAAACCACGAGATCACTTATATACGGATTAAAAGAACCTAAAAGGCCCTTAGTTAGGCTGTCAAAGCCGTTCAGCAGTTGCTTAGCATGTCATTGACACTGGTCACAACAATAGGTGGGTTGATGCACACATAATTGACTGTGAAACCTACTTTTGGCCAAGAAAGATGAAAGAAGCAATCTGGATTAAGGAGACTAATCCGGTACTGAATAGGATTCTGGATACACATTTTCACTCATCTATGCTCTAGTGATCTCACAGCTCCATTAAGGAGGCAGCTTTTAGATCTTGAGAAATTCCACACTCCACACACACTAAGAAAAATAGGCTCAACTTTGCACCTTCAAAGGTGCAGACCAATGTCACACTGGGAGCACCTTTAAAAGTGCAACTTTGCACCGTTCTGAAAGGTGCAAAGTTGCACCATAGAAAATAAAAAAGGATTTTTCTTTTTCTTGCAAACTGTGTGTTTTTATTTGTGAACCGCAATTTACGTTCATTCCAGTGCTATTTATAGTATTTACATTATAGTACACTTTATTAATCAACATTTACAAATATTAAAATACTCGTACAAATATGACCTTACTGGGGCTCGATCCTGCGACTTTCCGCACGTGAGACGGACGCTCTACCCTCTAAGCAAACACGCTGGCCGTGAAGGTGTGTATTTTCACATAATTATATAGTGTTGAAGCCGATGGTGCATTATTTTCATCCTTTTAAGGAGCAAACTTTGGACCTACAGGCCGTTTTCGTAATACATTCAAATTCCATGCATACCTTTTAAACAAAGGTTGTTTTTGACAACCTGAAAGCTTGTCTGAGTTTGTCCGACATAGAAAATAGTATAATGTTTGCAAGTTGCATTTTCCGTATTGAAATTGTATTCATAGAAACAGATGGTAGAAATAGCTCACACCAGGCTTCGGAAGAGAAAACATCCATAAATGTGCATAAATGTGCACCTAACAGGTGCAAACTTGCAAACATAATGGAGTGGAAGGTGAAAGGTGCAGAATTGCTCTGATACCGCGGCAGAAATTGCTCTGCACCTATTTCCGCAAAGTTGCACCTTAAGCGCACCTTTATTTTTTTAGTGTGCAGGAGTGGCAGAAAGCAAAAACCAGTCGACTATTAAATACGGTTGGTTGAGGCTCTACGGTTATCAGTGAGCGATTTCACGACTTTTACTTGGACTTATATATTATTGATTTCTTTGCCATTATTACAGATGACAGGGACTAGAAAAGCAATCACTGTTACCCATTGGCATCCATGCAGCTTCATGAACCGATATATGCATGTACCGTAGATATGTGACCACAACACCGGGTCTTCACCCGGTCTTTATACGTCATATCCAAGGGACAGATTAATGGGGATAAAATGCCTTACACAAGGACACAAACGCCAAGGTGTGGACTCGAACCACTGACCTCTAGGTCGGGAAGTCGAAGTCTTATCCACTGAGCCATGACGCCTCCCGTCAATTGTATTTTGTTTTAAAATGGAAAATAAATAGCTACATAATGATATATAATAATTATGATAATACATGTGCCTCACCACATATGACTTTTGCTAGGGAGGTGTTTACTGTGTTTTACAAAAAGTTAACTACAGAATGAATAACTTACCCGAGGAATCTGATAATTTTATTCCAGCTTACTTTCACTCAAGCCATACATTTTATGGGAGTAACTTGATTAGTTGTTTAGTTATGGATGAATGAAAAGAAATGACGTTTGGGAGAAAAAATGATGATGAAAAACATGTTGTAGATATGTAATGAGATATATACTGGTTGTTATTTTCATTTTTTTTCGTATCCGCACATTCAATTATCAATTAATGATTTTACTGCAAAGGGCAAAGTCCGCAAGCAAGCAAGCAACTTTTGAATAAATTTGAAATCCCCCGTTGTAACCTTGCTTTGTCGACCAGTCTTGCTGGATTCGAACTCTGGTTGGATGAATCGTCTATGGTTGATCCTTCTTCAACATCCCCGGATGTCTTTGTTGCTTGTTTTTATTCTATTGTTTCATTTATTTTCAACTTAAACTAATTCCTCTGTGTGGTGTCTACTCAACTATCCCAGTACAGTTATTCAACATTGAACTTAAGGTGGCGCTGTTCTTGTTATGTTGGTGAACAGGGGTTTGCCTTGTCATTTCACTTGAAAAGGTAAATTGAGTGTTGATATTGTTGTTCAGTCAAGAGTGATCAACTTTTCAATCATTATATCACAATACTTCGACTTCATTCCATTTTTTTTCCATTTCATTTCATTTTATTTCCATTTCCAAATAACAAAAATATTACAAAATACAAGGACAAGACAAAAAGACAAAAAAACATGAAGACAAATCTGCGTTTCTTATACGCAAGTGAAGACCTTTAAACTGCCTTCAGTATTCAGAAATTTGGCCAAAATCATACGTTTAGCTTCCAAAAAGCTGCTACGGGCAGAATGCCGTTATGTTCTATTGCTGCTTAAACCTGTTACAACCGGTTCCAAAAAAGAAAATGCATTTTGGAAAGTTTTTATCTGCTTCTCAATAAATTCAATGTCGTATCTCGCATAAAGTTTAAAGAATTGCAGTGCGTTTTAATCAGGAGTACGCAGGATTCACACACATGACAAACGCACCCCTTTCAAACAAAATATATAAATAAATCAGTAAAATAACATGTTGGAATACCTGATGATCTTTTAAGAAGAGAAATAAAAAGTACTTTACAAAAATCAGATAATTGTACAGTTTTGAGGTAAAATAATACATTTTTCTCATTCTGAGATGGTGAAACAGCATCAAAAACATTTTCTAATTAACTCTCTTTGCTCTCAATAATCTAACCTCGTGATCCTCATGAAATAGATGGTTGCATAATAATATTGAATGAACAAGATTTCTGGGTGGGTTAAATCTGATCGCATCCGCTAATGAAAGGCACCGATAATTTCGGATGAGTTTGCGCCTATTAATTCCTCCTCAGGGGTATCGCTATAGCGGGTGTGTGGAGAAGGGGGAGGGGAGTAAGGAAATTGTCGGGTCTTTTGCGATTCTGTGGGGTAAAACAACGGGTAATTTCCTCTTTTTTTGGGGGGGGGTGATTTTGTCGCCCGTTGGCACACGAAAAATTCTGTCGGGTACAGCCCTTCTCTCATTTAAAAAGTTCTAGAGACTCCCTTACCCCATCCCATCCAGATTCCCCAGCGGTTCCACATTTTTGTGACGTATAACGGACAGGACATGATGAAAGTTACGAAGTTTAGTAAAATCTACCGCCGGTTTCTTTGTCATTACAATCTCTCCTAATTTCTCGGAACCAGAGGACACGAGAAAAAAAAATAAGGCGTTTTAACACTGAGAATTTCATAATTGTCTTTCAGTGGACTCTGTAAAGAGACACCCAAACACCTTTTTCTATAAGCAGTTGCTCACAGGTTTGTTTTTCCAGTCACTTATGATAACATATACAAATAACCCATATGAAACATTTTGAGACGAAATTTCGCCTATATCGCTTTTGTTAAACTACATGTCAGCCAAGTTATTTAAGATATTCATTGAACTTTTTATACAATAGTAAATACACAGGTAAACAATACATGTCAGCTTTGCCCTAGAAAAAAAACTGATGTCCATGTTCTTTCTCGTCGTAGAAAAATTTTGCGTGTCATTGATGACATTTTTTGTTTAAATTATTTGATTTGAAAGTAAGCGCTTTGTGTTTGCGCGGGAGCAAACATTTCATATTCTCTGTTGTTGTTGTTGTTGTTATTATTATTATTATTATTATTATTATTGTTGTTGTTATCGCTCCTGCTGCTGTTGCTGTTGTTGGTAGTGTGGTAATGGTGGTGGATTTAGAAGCGTTTTTATTTCAATTTAAGTTTTTCCGAGTTTCTCCAATAAACAATTCATGGTATGAAATTTGATGTACTACGATTTTGTCTAAAGTGGATTAATTTTAGGTCCTCAGTTTCAGTTTGATTTAATTTCTGAATTTTTCAATAATTCAACAAATCAGAAACAACAATCACATTCAAAAATTCAAACAAAATAATCATACAATTCATACAATATCAATAATACAACAAAATCAACATTTCAATCTATCAATACGTTACAAACAAAATAAGTATTAAATTTGGTTGGTAATACAATTGTAATAATTACTTTTCCGAAGTAGTTATTTGACTAACTGTGCTGAATTATATAATTCATAATTATATTCTCTTTTTTATTTTTGGTTCACGACGTAGATAAAAAAAATTGAAATTTAACGATCATATCAACATGCTATCAATTTAACCTTTGCCTTATTTTATCCGCATTGGAATGTGTGAAATTATGCAAAGTTAATGGACAACTGACCTTTGGTAGATTTCGTCCCAAATTCAATCAGTGTTTACATCATAATCCACGCCATCGCCACGTTAGATCAAAGTTCACACTCGGATCTCTATATATCGTGAGAACAGGATTAGGGTGTAAGGAAGGACGTACGGACAGACAGGCAATCTGAAAACATTATACATCCCTAAAGTGTAACGGTGACGCGGCACATACAACATGGGACAACATTGAAACTTGTGTCTGTTTATCATGTCTATGTGTATCAGTTTTATGTTACAGCCACAGGTTAACAATGACCACAGTTTAAAACAATGTGAACTACATAATCCTCCATATTAAAGGTCTAAAAATAAAGCCCTGAAAAAATTGTATTTCAAAATGATTATTTGGTGCTTTAAAATGTTGACCGGATTCTTCATGCCTATTTCATCCCACATAATTACTGTGTGTAGATCTACGTTATTTTATACTCTACCGCAGTGGAAAGTCATGGGTGACGTTCATTCATGCATATGTTGCCAGTGGCAGCATAACTCTCCTAACTTTTATTATTATAGAATTATTTGTCCATTTGAGCACTAGTATGTAGTTCAGATATCACAGTTTGACAAACCCCCCTTTTTATTGAAGCTCCAAAATGTTAGCCTATGTCTTTAGGTTTAATGTTTTTGTAGTGCCTTACACTGCTTTGCATCGACGTCTCTCACTCACAGATCACATTGACATGAAATTGACGAAAACACGTACATTTCGAACGACAAACCATACATGGAGTAATGGGTCAAAGGTACGATTATTTAATAATTTCATAATTGGCACTCAAAGATTAAAGATCAAAAGTTTATAATATTATCTACAATATTCACCCGTAGACTCAAAAATATGAAGTGCACTGTACATAAACGCTTAAAATAAGCAATGCTAATATGAATAAACTCCGTAATATCTACAACATTTTGAGAAAATAAATAACGAAAAGAACGGATAAAGCACGAACCAACTAATAAATATATGAACTATTTCGTAAATGCTTGACTTCATTTACGGGATGCTAGTTGCTCGCTGATGATCTAGATGATCTCAAATGTTTAAGAAGCAGACTACCTACAAAACAACCATATCAGTTTAGATTTTGAGTAAATAAAATGTGATAATTAGGTGTACACAGAGGGCAGATCGTACTTGATGTTTAATTTGCAATTTATGTCGGTTTATTTCAGTGCATGACTGTTGGTATATCAGTCTCCTTAATTTCGGTGAAAAACCTCTCAGATCGTATGACCAGGAGTGATATTTCATCGTCAGATGATTTGATGACACGCATATACAGAACATTCTGCATATATATATTTCGTACATTTGTGGACGGTTCTTCAGTAACTCTATTTGTTTGAATGACGGGAGTCGTCAATGCTGTGACGTAATCTCGTCTTCAGTTTGATCTACGTCACGTTTGTTCGCACGCTTGATGACTGCTCCTTACGTAATGAACTATAACCATTTTGGGTTTTGATTCACTCCACCTTGATCTACACCGAGCCCAAGTATTGGATGCAAGTAAGTGGATACTTGGCAATCACGTCATCCTGTGGAAGAAAAAAAGAATAAAATACCGGAACTAAAATTCATCTTTCCGTCGCCTTCATCTTCGTACTGTCATTGGTATAAAGTGGAATCATGCCTTCCGATTCCTACGAAATGAGGGCCAAGGACGACCCGATGACGGAAGCCCAAACGATCGAGGAAGAAGACGACGACCCAAAGAAAAGCGACAATGGCATCTACTGGTTCGTCTTCGGTGTCATCACCGTCATGGTACTCGCTGCCGTCATATCCCTCAGTGTCATCTTTACTCGACCGGAGTGTTCAAGTGATCCCGTGACAGGCCCTAGCGAACCCCCTGTTATAGAAGGTATGATCGCAGACCAGTAGTTCCCTGGAACAATGGAGTTTTGATCATTTTGGTTGATTACATTATTTTTATTATTCAGCATTTTTTTTTGCAATCGCCATATTATTAATTGAAGATTAATCGGGAGGATTTAGGTTGAAATGATTGCTATCACAGCGAAATCTCACGTTAACAAACTAGTGGATTCTTAAAAATATGTATGAAACATGTCGGAATCGATATATTTTGATTGATGACACTATTTTTGGTTTAAATCAGTTTTTCCTTTCAATATTAATTGAAAATCGATCGCGAGGATTTAGGTTGAAATTATCACTACGTGTTATCACAGCGAAATCTCGCGTTACTAAGCATTATATTGTAAAAATTATACATGTATGTTTAAAACATGAAAGGGATTGATCTCATGTGCCTAATAGATGCAGAGAAAATCAATATAATACTCGTTATAAGAACATCAGACTTGTCTGCAAAATACACCAGTTACCAAACAGCGTCTAAATCACTTGGACTCTGGCTGGAATGAACTTTGCGCTCCGCCCCCGTGATGGGCACTTCTTACACATCATGTTTTTCGTTAGAGCCAAAGGCTAACAATGACCACAGTTTAAAAAAATGTGAGCTACACAATCCTCCATAGGCGTCTTTGGTAAGGCCTAAAAATGAAGGCCTGAAAAAATTGTATTTCAAAATGATTAGTGAGTGCTTTATAAAAATTGAAAATCTACGAGTATTAGAATGAGGGGATTCACCATGCCCATTTTCTCCCATATGCTTACTGTGTGTAAATCTAGACTTTTCGTACTCCACCGCAGTGGAAATGCATGGGCGACGTTCATTTATACATATCTTGGCACTGGCAGCATAAATTTCCAAACACTTTTGTATGATATTGTGTTTATTATATTTGGCCAGTTAAACACTACCATGTAGCTTAGATATCACAGTTTTAAAGTTTTAAAACTACTACTACTACTATAGTAGTAGTAGTAGTAGTAGCAGTAGTAGTAGTAGTAGTAGTAGTAGTAGTAGTAGTAGTAGTAGTAGTAGTAATAGTAGTAGTAATAATAATAGTAGTAGTAGTAGTAGTAGTAGTAATAGTAGTAGTAGTAGTAGTATAGTAGTAGTAGTAGTAGTAGTAGTAGTAGTAGTAGTAGTAGTAGTAGTAGTAGTAGTAGTAGTAGTAGTAGTATAGTAGTAGTAGTAGTAGACGTAGTAGTAGTAGTAGTATAGTAGTAGTAGTAGTAGTAGTAGTAGTAGTAGTAGTAGTAGTAGTAGTAGTAGTAGTAGTAGAAGTAGTAGTAGTAGTAGGAGTAGTAGTCATAGTAGTAGTAGTAGTAGTAGTAGTAGTAGTAGTAGTAGTAGTAGTAGTAGTAGTAGTAGTAGAAGTAGTAGTAGTAGTAGTAGTAGTAGTAATAGTTATAGTTATAGTAGTAGTAGTAGTAGGCACTGATTTTCAATAATCTTTTTTTTTCGAAATCAATTTATTTCTATGATTCTTTACAAATTGAAATCATAAACAATGATTGATTGCAAATAACAAAACACCAAATGGATAAGATACAATGAAATAATATTTAAAACACTACAAGTCATAAGTAACTTGCAATGTATTATGCGAATTTTCAAGAATAGTTTTAAAAAGACTTATTCGTATTCATTCTACATAAAACAACAAACACATGAGAAATTTATTTTCAATCAAATACAAAATTTATATTCATACCAAATCAGATACAGATATAATGTATACGTTTCACTATTTTTTTGGTCAGGAATACAATTACTAAGCGATATTTTTAAATATATCATCATGATGCTTTAATCAAATAAATGTAAAATTATATACATATTTCGTCTGTTATTTCATGTGGTAAATTATTCCACGGTATATATATATGTTATCTAATATTTATATACATCTAAGGAATGTATTTTGTTCGCTGTGGACACATTGCCATTAAATGAGATTCAAACATACATTTCTTGTACCCTGTTATACCAAAAAGTACGTCATGCTATGAGTTGTATTTCTTTAAATTCATCTATATCATAGAGTTGGATACTTGCATGAAGTCTATGATCTACATAGACATTGGAGTGAGCAATGCGTATACACCAGTGGAAGTTACAAACTAATCACGTGCTTATCCAGTTTCATTTTTTCAACATTCTGTCATTCATATTAGATTAAAGAGAAAAATAAACTAGTGATGACTTGACACTCACGAGTAAGATCATCAGAGTCCTTATCAGATGAGATATAATATTTGATGTCTCCTTGTGGGGATAGTGGTATTGATCTTAGTGATAGGATTATTACAGTAATTCTCCAGCCATGGCATTGATGTATAGCGCCATCTACGCTGAAATTTCACTGAAATAACAACAAAGGTCATTATTTTGTCACAGACTTTTGCAAGGAGACATCCTAACATCTGCGTAGCTGAACATAAAATAGAGTAAATTATACACGTATATTGTGCAACATATATCATTAAGTTATTGAATATTATTTCTCGAATTCCAATATATCTGCCTCATTGTAACAATTTACTTCAACTATTACGGATACACATTGATAATATCAACGCATTAACAATTCAGCTCTTGAAAATAATTACCTATCCCATAAACTGGCATTCTAGATCGCAAGACCACCAAAATATTGGCATCACTTTTTGTTTGTAAACTATATTTGTAATGGAATATCTGTGTTAAAGGTATTGGCTAACATTTACCACAGTTAAAAAAAAAATATGAACAATTCCCCATGCTACCAGTGTCTTTGATGAGGTCTAAAAATGAAGGCCTGAAAATATTGTATTTCAAAATGATTATTTAGTGCTTTAAAAAAGTGAAAATCGTTAGTTGACCAGATTCACTTGCCCATTTCCTCCCATAGACTTACTATGTGTACATAATTATAGGCCATTAAAACTCGCCCCGAGTTTTAATTGTTTATTCATGCATAACTTGCCATTGGCAGTGTAACTTTCCAAACTTTTGTATTCTAGGGTGTTTATTTGTCCATTTGAACACTACTATGTAGCTCAGATATTATCAAAGTTTGACAATTTTTTAAATTGAAGCTCCACAATGTTAGCCTATCACTTTAAATCTACTTGAAACTGTGTATTTTTGTATGATTCTATGCTATATATATGCATGTAACAAAATATTCCTAAGGACAACAAAATATGGAATTTAAATTTGAATTTGAAAAAAAGCATGAATGCTGTGTGTTAAATGATAAATCTCGTCATGGACGAGGTGACATTTTTAACATTTTACAAAAATATAAAGGCAAAGGTATCCTTCTCAAAAGAATGTAGCCTGTTAAGCAGGCGTTATTCATTGTTTCTCCTTACGCAAGTAGTATAATTTTCATCGGCCGAGAATAATTAACGTGCTAATTCATGACATGCCGGAGAAAATGTGGCTCTTTCGTCATTAGGATTATTATAACCAGTTCGTAGATAGCATGTATCGCAAATGACAACACTATTATTTCCAAAGAGTGGATTGCTCTTCTTGTGAGGTATCTGAGAACAATGAATCCTTGCTGACGGTGATGGCCTCCATTAACTGCTCTTGTTACAAGTCCTTTTATTGAGAAAAAATACATACATCTGCAGATTCATGAAGATGCATGTAGTGCATAAATGATTTATCGTTATACCTTCCATGTTGGGCTATCAAGTTTTCAAAGTCTACTAACACAACAGCTTTGTAATCGTACAAATGACCTTTGTACTATACACATGCACAAATTGTAAGAAGGAATTGGCTTATTGCCTGTGTTCCAAATCTCTTAAAATATACACGAATACTAGTAAACTTGTAAACACTATTCATACTTATTAAAATTATTTACATTTTTGTTTACGAAACCTAAGATTTCTGTGACGTCCCAGAGATGTATTGTCAAGACAACTAGACAAGATTGTCTCTTATTTTGTTTTTAGTATGTTTCAGTCATGTCAAATTGATACGAGATGTATGAATTTCAGCAAGGCGAAAAAGGCATACGACATAATGTGTTGTATGCACTTATAGAGAAATCCAGACAGAGTTGGACGAATAACACATTTTATACAAGAAATCATATGTCATAGTACTAGTATGCATAATCTCATATGAACTAGAGTAATTTCATTGCTGAACAGCCGATGTTATGCCCTTGCCGCCCCCATCCAATTTCCCAACCACTATAATAGCCATCATGCCCACACACTTAATGAAATTCAATCATTTTTTTTAACAATTTCATTGGCATTTGACTTTTACCATTTGACCTTTATTAACTGCAGGAATATAACATTTAACTGCATATTACCTGATTACAAATCTTACGAAATGAACTCTAGCAGCAACCAATATGCCAGGAATGTGAATGTTATCAATCGACCGTTGACCCTTGACCTTTAACCTTGATCATATGACAGAACCGTTCGGTTATTACAACCTTTTCTGCAGACTAAGAAAAATAGGTTCAAAATTGCTCCTTTAGCAATGTCACACTATATAGGAGGCACTTTAGGGTGCAACTTTGCACATTTCAGCGTTAAAGGTGCAACTTTGGTCTGAAAGGTGCAAAGTTGCATCCGTTAAGGTGCTCCCAGTGTGACATTGGTCTTTACCTTTAAAGGTGTAACTTATTTTTCTTAGTGTGTACGAAGCGACATCACCGTTGAGCTTCCCTTGCAAGTACATACGACTGAAATACCCCAAATGATTCAAAGTTCAGTTTGGCACAATATACCCTCCTTCATACCAAACCACAAAATCATTAAACACCCCTTGCTGCAGATATCACTGGAATGTCCCTGATTATTAATATTTCAGTATTATAGGGACAAAATACTTTACTGCCCATTAGGCCTACTGACCTTCATACAACACCACTGGACAACTCTATAGTCCTGGAATTATATATAATTCAAGTTTACTGACCACTGACCATTGACCCCATGAGAGTTTGTCAAAAATCCAATCAGTTCATCTACACCTCATGATGTAGGCCTGGGTCAAGTATGAGCAAAAACCGTTCAGGGATACTGGGATAAAGATATCAGGGTGTAAGAGTGAACGGACAACCCGAAAACGTAAGTGAAAATGTTCACTCTTTGAGGAGTGAATTCTAGAAAAGAGTGAATTTAGAGTGAATTTGGAGTGAAAATGTGTGTTTGTCACTCACTATGGAGTGACCTCAAGGATCACTCGAAATCTCAGAGTGATCCCCGAGGTCACTCCAAAATGAGTGAAAAGACCATATTTTCATTCCTAATTCACTCTAAATTCGTTCTGTTTAAAATATCACTCTTCAAAGAGTAATTTTCACTCATTATTTTTTAGAGTGTAATGTCTACATTTTCTACGAGGCAGAGGCGTAAAAAGAACACGGTATTATGAGTTTATCGATATGAATTTCAATTCCATATATCAACGCAAACATGAACTACATACGAAATTCCGATTTTATCGATGATTTCTTATTACATTATACAAAATTGCCAACACAAATATAAACACGCACCTCAAACTTAAATTTACAATATTTCAGATCAAAGAAGCATACAGTCATGGAGAAAAGTTTGGAATATGTTTTTCAGGGGCGTAGGCTGGTTTGGGCACGGGGAAGTGCACATCTTGGGGAGGTGGAACTAAATTGATATGGGGAGGTGCACATCTTAGGGAGGTGGAACTAAAGTTGAGTAAATCAGGCGTTGAAAGCAGAAAAAGTGGTGCAAATTTCGTTTTTCTTGCCAAGGGCGGAACTCCTATGGCTCTGCAGGGGGGGGGGTGCACCCCCAGCCTACGCCCTTGTATTCCCAGGTGCCCGCATAATTATGTGATCGTCCCCCCCCCCACATTTCGAAAATGGATTTGCTCCCCTGGCCTACCAGGGGCGTCC
>JZLH01S0034878.1:25443-40983 GCA_001188425.1 Eucidaris tribuloides
CACCGCCTCCTATTTGTTTGTTATTTGCTGGTTAAACACAGCGTCAAAAATGCTGTCTGTCGTCGTCAGCTCCTGCCCCCGCTAGTTGGACCAGTTCGGCTTGCAGTTTGGCTAGTAAAAAAAAAATAGGCAAATTTCCGAAGGATTTCGCCCCTCCTAAAATTTTACCCGCGGCGCCGCCCCTAGCCAGTTCATTTAAACTGAGTAATGATTTGTTCTGCATGGTGATTGATCATTAATCGTAAGAAATCTGCACTTTAAAACAAGGCTACGCTAAAAGAAATAAAAATATTCAAACTTTGTCCAGGACTGTAATTTTACGCGAAATAAAGAAGAAAACGGCAAAATTTCAGGAAATGACTCTCTATTCGCTTGACACCAAATAAAATTCCTCATATACATTAAAGGTAGTGACGTAATTGAGAGAAGTCAAAAATGCCAGAGCAAAATGAGATATATACACTGGCTAATGTGTTCATTTAAGCTGGAAGATTTGTCTCGAATTGTTAAAAGGGAGAAGGCGCAGCAACTAGACAGGCATAAGTTATAGAATAAAAATGACATTGTGAGTATTGTGAGAATTATGGTAATTATATATGGTGACAAAACAGCCTAAATTAAGGGGTACTGTGTGATACTCACCCTCATCAGGCCTGTAATTAGTTGATTTGTGTTTATTTTACGTCTTGTAAGTTTGTACCCTAAGACAAAACTGCAGAAACAGCTATAGGGGAGGAGCTTATCAATTCAAAACAGTCATCTATACCACGGTGCGGACTAATATCACGTCGCGGCATGCTGGTCCGATGGTCCTTCAGCTCCCTGCGGTACACGTGCAATCTGATTGGTTGGCAAGAACTCAAACATTTTCTTAACTTATGCCTGTTAGTTGCTGGCGCCTTCCCCCTTTAATTAGGGAGAAATAAGCATTAACTTATCAGTATTAAATTGATCTCCGGCCCTGATAGAAATTGATCACAGAAAGCTGTACAACAAATTTCTCCGTCACATTTTCTGATGACAATTGTAAATCTACGACCATGATTTTTTTATAGCAGAAACTCAAAACAATATACTTGATTCTGGGAGCATTGTGTCCTAAGTTGAGGACTATACTCCCAATCATGCCATTTCCCTTTATTTCGACTATGCAAACACCTTCGAAAATTTGCTCAATCGCTCGGCATCATCTCATCACTTCGCTAATATCTTCTGATATAAGTAATTTTATGCGTGTATAGACCGAACCCATTGAACCTTTATATGCCCTTAAGCTTAAAAACTCGTCGTAATTACGCAAAAGTAAGCACTGATAACATAATCACACCGAGAAAACTCCCGGTCAAAAATTACCCCGATGGTCAGTTATTTTCGGTGTAAATTTGTATCCATTTTAAGGAATGTAATGATTCAGTACTTTTTACAGATTACAGTTATTTCACAGAAATAACTTTCCGATGATTCAACCCAAAGCATACCTGTCTGGCTATAATTCCTCCACTCCTGCGGACATTTCCAAGCCAAATGATCTCACCCTTTTCCCGGCCTCCTTTAAACAATCTACTTTTATTTCCGCTTCCTTTATTGCAGTGGGGTCTATGCTCATCCCGCCAAATACACCCCCGCTATTTCCACTTGTAAAATAACAATCGTTCCTTATTTACGTGTTAGGTAGTTTATATTTTTGGTAAAAACTCATGGGAGGCAGTGGTGTTATCTTCTTGCCCCCCCCCCCCCGCCTCGTTTGATGTGCATGTATAGGGACTTTTTCCACTGTCTGTCATCTGTGACGCCGAGCACGTAAATTAAAAAGAACATATATCACTTATAGTTATACTTATAATGCTCACAATATGTACAATTCATTCTGTATTCGGGTGCAAAAATTTGTCTTCGGTTGTATTTTTCCTGTTATGGTCCAAAAACAAACAATCAAGCAAGCACACCATAGTTCTTGTTCTTCCACGCGCGCTACCAATGACGGTATACAATACTTGAAAACACCACAAAGAAGGGAATGTAAATCCACTTTTACTGGTATTTCAGCAAATTTGTGTACACAGTTTAATACATTATTCACAAAGTCAGGGAAAGGTAGTTATAATTTTCAGAATTTTCCGTATGCCTTTCATATAAACATTGGGTTCGTGTCAAGAAAAACGAAACCTATGTTTATATTCTGAGTTGTCAAATAACATCATTTGTTTAAAATATAGAATTACGATAATATTGCTGGTATTTGGCATTATCATTTTCGGTGACTGTATTCGTCTCTTTATGACTGAAGATTTTCTACTAAAATTACGTTGTATTTTTAACAACTCGGAGAAAGCAGCACCTTTTTTACGGGTGTTGTCTAGTTTTTGTTTTCCTCCTGTTTGTATTGGGATAGGTAGCGGATCTCCTTTGTCCGCCCTTTGTTTAGTTTTCATAGTTCACCGAATTGTACTGGAAGAAAACAAGCAGGATTTATTTGGTTTCAATTTGATTTCTCACCCATATCATGAAAATTTATTATTATTTTTAAAATCTATATCCTATATAAATATGTTTAGCATGTCAGTCTTTTGTGTCTTTTTATGTTGAGGTTTATTCGTTATCCACCTTTAATTGTATTGTTTGTATAATGAACTCATTGAATGTGTGAAATAAATCTGAATTGGAATTTGATTTCTTATTTCTGGATAGTCCATGACAATTACTATCCTTTTGTATGGTACCATTATACTTTTGCATCATTCGAACTTACAATAAAAATGTCGACCACTCTCCACACTATACCATTGCTGCTGCTTGAATTTGCTGATGTGTTAACTTTTATCAACTATATTTTCATCTACACCTGAGTTTAGGCCATTAGCTTTACACGCCGTAATGACCCATTGAACAAAGATCGTCTTCACCTTTGTTTTACAAGAAGGTCATGCACATTCAAAACTAAACATCAACAACGCCCATACTCGGCATCCTCGGGAAGTAAGGACTATCCCCCTCTCGGACTTTCTTCTGTCTTATCATTGTAAAATGATTGATATCACTGTACATTGTTCGACACAAAGAGCAGCTTTCGTGTGGTAACGGCAAGGCAGGGACGGCGCCTGGGTATGGGTTTGGGAAAACCCATGGCGATTTTGCGACAAGCAAAGGGAAAAATATGGGGGGGGGGTAATCACATTCGGAAGAACACTCTTCTCTGGTGGAAATCAATGCGGTGCCTCGGTACGTCTATGGCGGAAAATCTTGGGGGAGGGGGCAGATACTACAACCCCCTCATTTTCACAGGAGGCCGGGGGTGGTCACCCCCCCCCCCCTCCGTGGCGCCGCCCCTGACGGGAAGCAATAAAATCACACGTTAAATACTACAACACCCCTCATTTTCACAGTTCACAGGAGGCCGGGGGCGGTCACCCCAACCTACCCCCTACCCCACCCCCGCCCGCTGCCCTCCATGGTGCCGCCCCTGATGAGAAGCATTAAAATCACACGTTAAAGAGTACATAATGTTGGTTAATGCACCACAGGCATGGAAACCAGATGGGGGTGCATGTGGCGTGTCATAGGGACCCCTGTTAGTGTAAGGACAAAACTATTTCCAAAATAGAGCTCCTCCTAAATTCTCTAACGTATCATCTGATGCCGGTGTTCTAGCACCAATCGTTTTCAGGTATCTACATGTACTATAATGCTGTTTTCTTTTCTATTTTTTTTTATACTGATGATATAGCGTACATGTACAAAATGTGGCTATATGCTTCAAAGCCAAGTGTCAACTGTTTCTATTTCATACGGGAGATCATCTTGAATTAGTTTCCCTTCATCTCCAATATCATCTTGTGATGCATTCGCATCAAAAGTTGGCGGTGTTCCACCCACGTGATTTGATGGAGGAGCAGCAAACTCGTCTTGAAGCGGCCACTCCTACACGTTGTTGTCTTCGGTTTTATCTTCAAGTGGTGACGTCATACCAATGACAGTCGGCTGGACTTTGGGGGCGTACATGAACAAGTCCGCGTCGCTCATGACTTTATTGTCGTCAATTTGTGCCGGCTGGACTTTCGGGGCGTAGACAAACAAATCCGCGTCGTTTACGACTTTATTGTCGTCAACTTGTGCCGGCTGGACTTTGGGCGCGTACATGAACAAGTCTGCGTCGCTCATGACATTACTGTCGTCAAGTTGTGAGGGCGTCTGATTGGTGGCGGTCGTCGAGTTGACAGTTTGACTATTTGACATGACATCACTGGTGGAGTAGACGCGATTTTCATTTTGGCTTCCCGTGTTGCACTCGTACGCCCCTTGGTCGTCGGTCTCCGATTTCCCCAAACAGCGACATTTGCAATTCAGACTGAAGATGCAGCAGATGATTAGGACCAGACCAAAGCCAACGGCGATGCCAACGATTGCTTGCACTGACAGACTTTCGTTGACAACTTCAAGAACGAGAGAAAAAGAGGGAAAGAAAAAAAAAACCCGGGTTAAATAGTAGGTTGAGGAAAGTCAGTTGTACTTTGATGAGGAGAGTGTAACAATGGGAGAAGGGGCAGTGATGGACAACGAGGAGTTGGAAACCAAAGAGTTGAGGAGCCCGACAGAAGTAAGGAGAGTATTCAAGCACGTTGAGGATAGTCAATTGTACTTGGATGAGGAGAGTGCAACAATGGGAGCGGGGGCAGTGATGGAAGACGACGTCAGGAGTTGGAAACCCGAAGAATTGAAGTGCTCGAGAGATGTAAGGAGAGTATCAAGAAAAGATGGGAGGCGGAATGACTTATAGGCGTAACAAGAAGTAAAAGTGACAGCGATAAGGGAGCTCATCAGGGAAAGCAAATTGAGATAAGAGTTAGAAGAGATGTTAAAAGTCAATATATCTCACCCACAGTTTTGCATACTACGGTAGCCACATTTCCCGGACATGATGGTGGTGTTGATTGCGGAGCGGTGTGGCTGCAATTCGTCAGCGAATCTTCGGATCCTAGGCACTGGACGTTGAAGAGCAAGCCCGGACCATCGCCGGGTCCAAAGTCACGGGACCAGTCGACTGCGCTGCCATTAATGTAACCCACTTGGCGGCACGCAACGGTTGCTTCTCTCATTCCCCAGGTTGCACCTTCACACACCTGACCCCATCCGGGCACATTTTCCCTGTAGATTTCCACTCTCCCCTCGTGGGGTGCAGAACCACCGACTAGGCGCAAGTCATTGTCTGATTAAGTAAGAGATTAAGTCATATTTTAATACTTATAATGCAGCTATCATACCATACAAATCTGCTATCGTTCTTTAGTGAAAGTGTCGTTCAATGGTTCTCAATTTATCACAATAGGAAAGCCTTTTGGGGGATGTTTAGTACCAGTTCAAAGTAGGACAACGACAGGATTTCATATTTTGATCGATCGGTGATATCAAGAAACTTTTCTACATCAAAGTGATCTATGCTGAGTACCAAAAGTTAGTGTTGTTAGAAAATTGCCGCTAATAAGCACCAAAAGCTGGTGTTGTTTAAGTATAGTGCCACTATTGTCACAATATGATTCTGACTGGAACATTTTTTTCTTTATCATTGGTGATGTAAGATAAAAACAACCTAAACATTTAACCATAAACAATAGTCCATAAAACTACATGTTTATACACACTGGCAAATGAGGGTTTGAGTTTTGCACCATAAATGTGGGAGTAGCGGGGCTTACCCTTATAACGTGCAAATGTCCACCTTATCAAACGTCCACCTCATCAATTGAAGTATCGTAATTATTAAATGTATGATTCGACAGAACCATTTTTCATCTTCAAACACAAATCCCCCCTGTCAGATGACTGTACGATTATAGGTGAAATCTACTGCTTGATTACAAAACTGCACCAATAAGGGTGTGGCAATAGTGACATTTGTGGGATGAAAACATGACCTCATTGTTTTCACGAGGCGCTATTCAATTTTTCGAATGTCTCATTGCACAGGGATGGTACACATAATAGTTGAAAGTACGAACTTGCTTGTTCTGAATAATAAAAATGAGTAGCTAGAGGCACTGGTTATCATTGTGGAAGCCCGATATAAAAAGTTGTCAAACTTGAACATCTGACCAACATGAACCTTTATAAACAACATAGGATACAAAATTTTAGATAGTTATGCTGCCACCAGCAAAATAGGTATAAACATGATAAATGAACAAATGAATATTGGTACATGAATTAATGTCTCGCGGACAAAAATTATATACCACAACAATGTAGGAGAGGGGGGACTGGAATGCCGGTCACTCATTGATTTTCAACTTTTAACAGCACTTAATGATCATTTCCAGTTGCAGGCTCTTTCAGCGTTTCATTTGTTGACCTATCATAGATACCATAGTAGCATGAAGGATCATCTAGTTCAATTTTTTTTTTTGAACGGGAAAATTAAGTCAATACCTTTCGGTGTGCATTCAGCTCCTGCGTCCATGCTGTGTTGACACGCGCCCTCGCTCAGCTCAATGCGTTGACATTCTGCCAAGGTGGATTCTAGTCCAGTACAGGCGACGTCATTCCACCAGATGGGGCCTTGGCCTGGTCCGAACTGTCTCTGAGAAGACCGGGCCGTACGATTCCCAAGTTGACGACAGACTACCGTGACGTCATTATCGTCCCAGTTGTCATGGCAGACCGTTCCCCACTGACCTTGAACGAGCACTTCCACACGACCTTCGAAAGTTCCACTTCCTTCTACTAGTCGGATGTCTGCAGAAGAAAAGACACAATGGAATAACATTTGAGTCGAAAATGTGAGAATACAAAAAATTGAACCAGTTGCATTGGATAGCACGGCTATCACTCAGTCTCGATCAATAGAACAAACCTTTCCTGAAAAGTAAAAAAGAAGGGGAAAACACTTAAAAGTTCCCTCACCTAAGAATTTTCAGGAATTGGTTCTTGAATTCCATTCCATTAAATTCAATTCAATTCAGTTCAGTGCACACTTGTCTTAAAACACATGACAAACATACTAAATTAAAACAAATTCGTTTCGTTTGGGTTTTTTTTTCAGCACGTCTGGTCAACATGTATCAGGCAAAGGATATTTTCCAACATGTCCGTACCCCGATACAAAAAAAAAAAAATACAGAGTTATTTTACGTATAACAATAACGAAATTGACTACATGAATATTCAATAATAAATCAATATTAAAAAAAATAATAAAATTGGATGGAAAAACACATGCAGTTAAGGTGAAATAATAATAGAAATGAAGCAATTAAAGCAAAATGAGATCTGAACATTGCCAGAAAAAAGTCAGAATGAAAATCAAGTAAGGTATATTCAAATAGGTTGAAAGGGAATTAAACTTACCAAGATGTGTGCATTATGAATTAAAAAAAAACACCCTTCATTAAGGTTCATTCTTAAAACTTTCCCACAGGGGTTTGGACTTCGCCTGCTTACAAGTTATCAGTGGTGTGGACAGGTCCTTGAACCGGGGGGGGGGGGTTGATTTGCTGTCCAGAGGGTCAATCATAATGCACCTTCAAATAAGCGCGCGAGCACCACACATACACGCACACAACACACACACACACACACACACACACACACACACACACACACACACACACACACACACACACACACACACACACACACACACGCGCGCGCGCACACACACACACACACACACACACACACACACACCCGTTGTTGTCTTCGGTTTTATCTTCAAGTGGTGACGTCATACCAATGACAGTCGGCTGGACTTTGGGGGCGTACATGAACAAGTCCGCGTCGCTCATGACTTTATTGTCGTCAATTTGTGCCGGCTGGACTTTCGGGGCGTAGACAAACAAATCCGCGTCGTTTACGACTTTATTGTCGTCAACTTGTGCCGGCTGGACTTTGGGCGCGTACATGAACAAGTCTGCGTCGCTCATGACATTACTGTCGTCAAGTTGTGAGGGCGTCTGATTGGTGCGGTCGTCGAGTTGACAGTTTGACATTTGACATGACATCACTGGTGGAGTAGACGCGATTTTCATTTTGGCTTCCCGTGTTGCACTCGTACGCCCCTTGGTCGTCGGTCTCCGATTTCCCCAAACAGCGACATTTGCAATTCAGACTGAAGATGCAGCAGATGATTAGGACCAGACCAAAGCCAACGGCGATGCCAACGATTGCTTGCACTGACAGACTTTCGTTGACAACTTCAAGAACGAGAGAAAAAGAGGGAAAGAAAAAAAAACCCGGATTAATAGTAGGTTGAGGAAAGTCAGTTGTACTTTGATGAGGAGAGTGTAACAATGGGAGAAGGGGCAGTGATGGACAACGAGGAGTTGGAAACCAAAGAGTTGAGGAGCCCGACAGAAGTAAGGAGAGTCCGTTGAGGATAGTCAATTGTACTTGGATGAGGAGAGTGCAACAATGGGAGCGGGGGCAGTGATGGAAGACGACGTCAGGAGTTGGAAACCCGAAGAATTGAAGTGCTCGAGAGATGTAAGGAGAGTATCAAGAAAAGGTGGGAGGCGGAATGACTTATAGGCGCAACAAGAAGTAAAAGTGACAGCGATAAGGGAGCTCATCAGGGAAAGCAAATTGACATAAAGAGTTAGAAGAGATGTTAAAAGTCAATATATCTCACCCACAGTTTTGCATACTACGGTAGCCACATTTCCCGGACATGATGGCGGAGTTGATTGCGGAGTTGATTGCGGAGCGGTGTGGCTGCAATTCGTCAGCGAATCTTCGGATCCTAGGCACTGGACGTTGAAGAGCAAGCCCGGACCATCGCCGGGTCCAAAGTCACGGGACCAGTCGACTGCGCTGCCATTAATGTAACCCACTTGGTGGCACGCAACGGTTGCTTCTCTCATTCCCCAGGTTGCACCTTCACACACCTGACCCCATCCGGGCACATTTTCCCTGTAGATTTCCACTCTCCCCTCGTGGGGTGCAGAACCACCGACTAGGCGCAAGTCATTGTCTGATTAAGTAAGAGATTAAGTCATACTTTAATACTTATAATGCAGCTATATACCATACAAATCTGCTATCGTTCTTTAGTGAAAGTGTCGTTCAATGGTTCTCAATTTATCACAATAGGAAAGCCTTTTGGGGGATGTTTAGTACCAGTTCAAAGTAGGACAACGACAGGATTTCATATTTTGATCGATCGGTGATATCAAGAAACTTTTCTACATCAAAGTGATCTATGCTGAGTACCAAAAGTTAGTGTTGTTAGAAAATTGCCGCTAATAAGCATCAAAAGCTGGTGTTGTTTAAGTATAGTGCCACTATTGTCACAATATGATTCTGACTGGAACATTTTTTTCTTTATCATAGGTGATGTAAGGTAAAAACAACCTAAACATTTAACCATAAACAATAGTCCATAAAACTACATGTTTATACACACTGGTTTGAGTTTTGCACCATAAATGTGGGAGTAGCGGGGCTTACCCTTATAACGTGCAAATGTCCACCTTATCAAACGTCCACCTCATCAATTGAAGTATCGTAATGGTTAAATGTATGATTCGACAGAACCATTTTTCATCTTCAAACACAAATCCCCCCTGTCAGATGACTGTACGATTGTAAGTGAAATCTACTGCTTGATTACAAAACTGCACCAATAAGGGTGTGGCAATAGTGACATTTAGGGGATGAAAACATGACCTCATTGTTTGCACGAGGCGCTATTCAATTTTTCGAATGTCTCATTGCACAGGGATGGTACACATATATACCAAAGTTGAAAGTACGAACTTGCTTGTTCTGAATAATGAAAATGAGTAGCTAGAGGCACTGGTTATCATTGTGGAAGCCCGATATAAAACGTTGTCAAACTTGAACATCTGACCAACATGAACCTTTATAAACAACATAGGATACAAAATTTTAGATAGTTCTGCTGCCACCAGCAAAATAGGTATAAATGAACAAATGAATATTGGTACAGGAATTAATGTCTCGCGGACAAAAATTATAATTATACCACAACAATGTAGGAGAGGGGGGACTGGAATGCCGGTCGCTCATTGATTTTCAACTTTTAACAGCACTTAATGATCATTTCCAGTTGCAGGCTTTTTCAGCGTTTCATTTGTTGACCTATCATAGATATTTATTATTATTTATTTATTTATTCAAGTTTTCTTTAAAAAGCAGGGTAGGCCAATTCAGTTAGAAAACTGCTTTACAATGACGCCCTCCTTCATAGTAGCATGAAGGATCATCTAGTTCAGATTTTTTTTGGAACGGGAAAATTGTTAAACGATGCCTTTAAGTCAATACCTTTCGGTGTGCATTCAGCTCCTGCGTCCATGTTGTGTTGACACGCGCCCTCGCTCAGCTCAATGCGTTGACATTCTGCCAAGGTGGATTCTAGTCCAGTACAGGCGACGTCATTCCACCAGATGGGGCCTAGGCCTGGTCCGAACTGTCTCTGAGAAGACCGGGCCGTACGATTCCCAAGTTGACGACAGACTACCGTGACGTCATTATTGTCCCAGTTGTCATGGCAGACCGTTCCCCACTGACCTTGAACGAGCACTTCCACACGACCTTCGAAAGTTCCACTTCCTTCTACTAGTCGGATGTCTGCAGAAGAAAAGACACCATGGAATGACGTTTGAATAAAAAAAAAATGTGAGAATACAAATAATTGAACCAGTTGCATTGGATAGCACGGCTATCACTCAGCCTCGATGAATGGAACAAACCTTTCCTGAATTGAACGGTAAAAAGAAAGGGAAACACTAGTAAATTCACTCACCTAAGAATTTTCAGGATTTGATTCTTCAATTCCATATTTATTCAATTCAATTCAGTTCAGTTCACACTTGCCTTAAAACTACACATGGCAAACATATTAAATAACAAATTCGTTTCGTTTCTTTTTTTCCAGCACGTTAACATGTATCAGCCAAAGAATTTTTTCCAACATGTCCATGCCCGGATTCAAACAAAGTACAAAATTATTTAAGAAACGTATAACATTACGGCAAAATTGACTACATGAATATTCAACACTAAATCAATGCAACAAATGAGAAAGTGGACGAAAAAATACATGTAGATAAGGTAAGATATTGATAGATATGAAAATTGCCAGAAAGCTAAGTCAGAATGGAAAACAAGTAACATGGGCTTATATTCAGGTGGGTTGAAAGGAAATTAAATTTACCAAGATGTGTGCATCATGAATTTAAGAAAAAACTTCATTAAGGTTCATTTCTAAAACTTTCCCCATAGGGGTTTGGACTTCGCCTGCTGATAAGTTATTCCATGATTTTGCTCCATGATAACTAAAGGCTCTTCTTTCTCAAACCCTTAATTTTGGGAAGTGGGAAGTTTTGTGGAGTGTTAAGGCTCTGAACGTGTTTACAAAGCGATGACAAAAATGTGTTTAGAAAAACGTTTACTCGCTAAACAGCGTTTTTACAGTGTACTGAACGAAAATGAGGATCGCTGTATTGCTCAGAAAAGAACACACTAACGGATGAATTGAAAAACTAGCAATTTTTTTAAAGGAGGAAAGATAATGAAGGCAAAAATCACCAAATTACGTTTACAAGTCAGCATAAAACAATTAAACCAAAGTAGAACCACAAAATGAAGAAAATAGCACATAACAACAACAACAACAAGAGATAACAAAGTAGCAATAATAAATTCAGAAATTAAACTTGCGTTCAGCTTAAATGATAATAATAATAATAATAATAATAATAATAATAATAATAATAATAATAATAATAATAATAATAATAATAATAATAATAATAATAATAATAATAATAATAATAATAATAATAATAATAATAATAATGTAGTTATAAGGATAATAATAATACGTGTTATGATAAGGGAAAAAATAAAAGAATAGGATAAAGAATTACAATGCTGAAAATAATTAACAAATAATAAGAAATAACAACAACCCTCTTTTCTTCTGTTTCTTTTTCTTTTCTTATCATTACCTGCGCCAACGAAGTTGGAGGAGGTAATGTGATCGGTACGGTCTCTCCGTTTGTTTGTTTGTTTGTATATTCGCATGTTTGTTCACGGTCTCACAGGCACAATTTTACATCTTTTCAGTTTTCAAGGTCATATAGGTCAATGTCAAGCAAGACAAAAAAAGAAAACTCCCGATTCCGAAAGTGGTATGCCACCCGAAACGGCTTCAGGCAATAGAGTGTCTACTACCTAGGGGGCAAACCAGGTAACCCTGACACGGGATGTTGTAAAAGGTTGTTAGGTGTCATTGTATTCAGAGAAGTACCCTCCACAATTTCTAGGTGGACTACCTCGGAAAAATTTTGCTGAAAAAAAAAATGAGGACTATTTTTTCAAAATGGCCGCCATGAAAATGTGTTTTTCATAGTTTTGAAGATTACTTTGTAATGGAACATTATTTTATCATGTGTGTGACATCATATGAAAGAGAACTAAATATTCTAAGAGATGATACTACATTTAAGAAGATTGAAGTATAATTTAATTGAAATTTATCGGTAGAAACACGAGTTTTTATCATTTTTTCCAAAACTATGAATAATGTTCCAAAACATATTTCCCTATATTTCAAAAATCTTTTCTACTTATGTATTGTTTTTTCTCAAAAACTGTCCAGATATTAGGTCAATGATCCCTAAAAATTTTAGATTCATTGCTTAATGAGCAAAGACGTCATAGCCATCCAAAGTTGATACTTTGGTATTTAGCTAAAACCGTACAATGCATAACTCAATGGCCACCATGAACAGTTGTTTTTGAGAATTTTGAAGATAATTTTCCAACAGACTCTCATTTTACCATGTGTGTGGCATTATATTGCAGGGGATTAAATATTCTACAAGATGATGTCAAACGTTAGAGGACCAATATATAATTTGATTGAAATTCTGGGAGTGAAATAACTTTTTTTTTAACCATTTTGTCAGAAATATAAATAATGACCTAAAAATATATATCTGTATATTTCAAAAACTTTTTTGACTTACGAATTGAACATTTTAAAACAACAACCCATATATCAGGATAGTATTCTGTAAAAAGTTCACACGAATTGCCTTTCTGGCAAGAAAGTTATGGGAATGTAAAGTTAACACTCTGAAGTTTAGTTAATGCGTTAAATATGAGCAATACCATATACTTGTACATAAACCCAATGCACCATAACATTTAACAAGCATCGGTATTGAGATATTTGTGTCCAAATGGGACGCTATTTTCAACAAGACCTTGTGTGCACTATCTCTCCTAATTTGATTTCATTGTCTTTGTGTTCCTTGGACAATGAGTGTAAAGAGATAGTGGGGTGCCCCTGAAGGGGCTGACATCTCACAGATATTTTTCTTGGGGTTGAGGATTGTCTCTTTAGAATGTTGAGATTTCAATGCTAGATTTGATCCCCGTCTTAAATTAAGAGAAAACAGGAATATATTTTTAATGCTGCCGCAGATGTAATCTGTAGGGGGCATTAAGCATTGCCCCGTCCTTCTGTCCATCCGTCCTTCCTTCTTCATATCCGTCCACGAATTGGTTTTCGCTCGATAACTTACAATTTTGTTAAGGTAGATGCCACTAAAATACAGGTTAAGTACAAATTTGGAGTCCGCCTGTCAAAGGTCGCAAGTCAAAGCTCATTATGAATGCGAATAGGTTTCCACAAAATAACTTACTAGATACATGACAAATTTCAATGATTTTGAGTGTTTCGGTGGATGACACTAAAATACGGATCAAGTCCGAATTCGGAGTCCGCAGATCAGAGGTTAAAGGACACAGCTCATTTTGTATATGCAAATTGTTTTACGCATGATGACTTAAGAAATGCTATACTAATCCTCATAACCGGGGACATTCATGTCTTATTGGCACAGCACTTTTTAAGTTATTTGTCTAAATTAACAGTTTAAAACTGCTTCTCAAATGCATGTTTTGTAATTAGATAATGCTATTTCTTTCAATCAGTGGCTATGCGATCTCATAAGATCTGAGAGCCTTTAAAATTTGTACACCACAAAATGCATTTTTACTGCGTAACAGCTTCGATAATCGTTTAAATACCCTCTCCTCTCTGAGGTTCCGGAATTATCGTATCCCACCACTTCCTGACTAAACAAACACTGCTGCACAATAATTGATGGTTGAAATGAGTGTAGTCCTAATACTATAGCGATTCAAAATTCACGGGAAATTTCACCATGGAAACTTTCCATGAGAATTTAAAAAAAATTCCACCAAGTTTGTGAAAATGTAGGGAGCTTTCAAATACCTTGAACACTTTGTGCATTTAAAAAATCATCATTTTAATCATCAGCCATATGGAAATTGTAAAGGGAGTACCCAAGTATAAGCACTGCCAAGTTCTGACGAATTAATTTGCATGACTTAGCCAAATATCATCGTAAAATACTACGAAAGATAGAATATGACTGACTTTTATTTGACGTAATTTGTTGCATTTCACAACACTGCTTGAACCATGCATGATTGACAAAAAGAGACATTATCTGGTATGGATTTTGTTCCATCTAAAGTAAGTTTGCAATAGATAGGAACATTCTCCTAAAATTTTAGAGCTTTTGAATATCAGGAAGCACAAATTTCTCAAATATACATGTATATGTATATATATTCTAATTAGTTAAGAAATTGCTCTTGAAAATAAGATAATCCTGGACATTTAGGGGAAAAGCAATATCATTATCAATATGACAATAATAGGTAGTTCCTTGATAAATATCAACCATTTCTGCCTGGTCAGTTCATTGCCCCATTCAATCTAAGTTAAACTATACTTAACAGCATGCATTAAAATGACCATTATTTGACTTATAATTCCTATGTTCAGTACAATGAACCATGTTGTTGTAGTTTTGTTTTTTTACCAGCACAAGACCTTGTCTGACATGAGACCCATCCCTATACAATTGGAAAAGCTTGGAAAGATTAGGCACATCAAAATTTTCTACAATTCTCAAAATTTTTGACTGCTGAAAATTTGTCAAACGTTTCCTGGAAAGTTCTAAAATTTTCTGAAACCTTCCAATCCTTCCATTCCAATTATGATGTGTATATATATATATATATGCACAAACGTAAATTGCGTACGTCTTCATGTGCTTCTTCATGACATCAAGAGTACATCATTTGAGGCAATTTCAGGGATTTTGCCACACGCTCAAAGAATGGATGTATTTAAAGCTGCATAATAAGCAGACCATTCAAATTTCAATTGATTTATTATGCTCATGTGTTGACTCGATGACACCTAAAGTCTTTGAAATTTACCAAACGTGCAACGTAAACATTTAAATTGTATATTATGATAATGCTTTTGTACACAACGTTTTGATCAATGACGTCGCATATACAGTACATGTAGCACGCACAATGATGAATTTGGTTAAAGATAGGGTTACTCTTTTGCACGTCAAAAAACATCTATATGAATCAAATCAGCTGAAATCATATCCAATGTGAAGATTAATATAAATAAACACCTCTCATAGAGACTTTGGGTAAAATATTAAGTTTTGGTTAAAATCTGAA
>JZLH01S0034878.1:62544-75537 GCA_001188425.1 Eucidaris tribuloides
CTCTTCAAGGACACATTCGGGTGAACGGTCGCATCTGAATGGGTTTACCATATTGTGCAGTTAATAGTCAACGGATGAATCATGCTTCGAAATTTATGATTAAAAAAGAAGAAGGAAAAAAATTCCCTCGATGAGTTTTGGACGCCGTATAGCACGAAGAGGCCGAAATTTTAAAGCGATATTTTCTCATTCTCTTCAATTCCGTTGTGACATTATTAATGTGTTTTATAGAAGGTAGTGGCTTTATATTCTTGGTATGAATTGAAGTGAATGGGTGGTGTATATAGCTGGGGCGGGGCGAGAGCCACAAAATGTAAACTTCAAATAAACGAGTTTAAATATATACCCGACAAGTAAACAGGGGATTTTAAATTTTAGCTCATATAGGAAAAGGAGGTCGCCTAACTTTACATATGATAGTTTAAAAGCACCCTGGATCCGCCACTCTTGCAGACATAACATCGTTTTGGATTGTTTATTTTATCTTTAAACAAGATGTTTAACTCATTGAAGACTAAACACGAGATATCTCGTCTCGAACTCTATATGGAAAAGTTAAATCTTAAAGGCAGGGGATCTCTTTTGCATGCCTAAAAATTAACATTGTGAAAATACAATGGCATTTAGAAGAAAATGCCATCTGGGAACCTCCAGCAAAATACAGGAGCTAAAAACTCAGTTTTAGTGGAATTATAGTGACCGTTAGACTCTGATTTGAATTTTTTTCTTGCGAGGAAAAAATTCCTAACATACATAGAACGTACACTAAACGGCTATTGTTTATCCTTCACATGTTTCAAATTCTACGTAATCACTGACCCCCAGATTTCACAGACATGTCCTTCATCAATAGCCCAAGGGCATGGGTTATCTTTTCCTGGTTTGCGGGGATGTTTGCAAATGAGATCCACTGCCTTTAATCAAACCGTCTTTAACGGGTTAAAAGTCCCAGTGATATCATCAAATATGAAAAAGATGAAATATTTTTTTTACATATATATATAATATATAATATCAATATACGGGATTACATTTTTTTCGTTGGAATTCAGTAAACTGAACTTCTTGCTGATACACGAGGATCAAGTAGCCTAACCTCTTTGTAAAGCATTTGAATAAAATTCAGTAAGGAGAGGACAATATCGTTAAATCATTCCACAGCAATGAAACACTGCTGTCTAAAATTCACAATTATTAACAGACACGTTTTAGTTCAAACATGCAAACCCTATATGGGCAAATTATTAGCAGATATATTTTTAGCAGATACTCTGTCCAGTATACAAGATTAAAAAAAAAACGGATATTTGTTAATGTCAAGAGGTTTCAGTGGTTTCAGTAAGAGAATATAGTGTAGAATAAGAAACTTTCAAGACACATGCGAAATGATTCTCAGGTATCTAGTGACGAGAACTGGCGAGAACGGACGCAAACAATCGCGATTAGACGGAGAAATAAAATGCGAGAATAATTTCGAGCGGGAATTAAAACCGGGAAACATATTGTTAATATGTAACCAATAATATTGTGCACTCTAAGAAAAAAAAAACAGATTCGCATAACGTTCTCAATTTAGTCATAACAGCAGCTCTAAATTAGTTTGTATCAGAACCATTTTGACGTAGGAAATGTTCATATGACCACCATTTGGTCCGAAACGGTCCTGACAAGAACCTTTATTGGTCCAAAATGTGCTCATTAGCACTCAAAAAAGTTCTGCCGGAATGGTTCTGCCATTATGACCAAAATGGTTCTGAAACGAATCATTTGTTCTTATAGTGTATAACTAATAGGCCGCGGCATAACGTGCCAAGTATTATGCATGAGTGTAAAATGTACGTGCAGATATAGAGAGTGTTATACCACCGCTTTAAGGTCAAACATCTCTCCGTATGACCGAACGAAAAAGTACTTTCTCTTCAAATTCACATCCGAATCGCGATTCGTCATCAACGATACCCAGCCGAGAGACGCAAACGATAACCCCAAATAGAATTATATGGGACACAAATCGTAAAATCCGATATGAATTGGCATATATGCACATTAGATTCCTCTTTTCAGTCGGCGAATGGCTATACCGTCCATGGATTCTGAATTACGCATCGTTTGCTGGCCTAGATGTCACGTTGCTCTTGATTAAATTTTGATCGAAGTCTTTCGTTTTGCGGCGTCTTCGGGTTATTGGGCCTGCGTTAGAGTAAGTCCCCGTTTTATCTTATTATTATTAATCATCAATAAAAATGGTCCTTTATGATGATCCTCATCATGGGATCTGATCTCTCGTTTTATATTTCTATTCGAACAATTGTCGACGACATTTGCTCTCTATTGTCCTCGCTAATAAAGGAATTCCAACAACAACTGCTTTTAAGTTCGGATGATGAGTAAGATTTATTTTCCCCTTTTAAAAGCGAGCGAGAGGCATTTTACGATCCGCCAGTAGAAGTATAACTAAGACATAGATTAGCGAAACGCTTAGCTCATAGTCGTTATCATTTTTGAAAAAAAAAAACTATTATGACACAGGGAACTTGGGGAAATTGATTATGACAAAACAAATATTATGTCTCATATTTATTTATAGGCAAATGGAGACAAGCATAATGTGATCGAGGACTACTGACAAATCTTGAAACGAAAATAAGCCTTCAGCATGACCAAAAATAAGAGGTATAACATGAGATGGACGTTAGTGAAAAGCTTAGCTTTTATTCGTCTATATTTTTTTTTTTTTTTTGGGGGGGGGGGAATTATGACAAGGGTACCGGCGAATTAATTATGACAAAACAATATATTATGTCTCATATTCATTCATAGGCAAATGGAGACAAGCATAATGTGATCGCGACCACTGACAAAATAATTTCGAAGCGAAAAGTCCATCGAAATGACCAGGGCCTAACAATGTACATCAAAGAATGATAAATACAATAATATGCCACATACAAATCACATCTGTTAATCTCAATCATAACAGTAGCTCATGCCAGATCCATTTGTTATCGATTCAATTTAACATTGTTGAGGTTCAATTTAAAAAAAAAAAGTCAAACGTTGATAACTGAGCTACATATTAGTGCTTAAAGGTATTGGTAACATTTACCACAGTTAAAACAATCTGAGCTACATGATTCCCATGCTACCATTGTTCTTGATAAGGTCTAAAAATGAAGCCCTGAAAAAAATTGTATTTCAAAATGATTATTTACTTGCTTTAAAAAAAGTGAAATCGTCAGTTGATCGGATTTCACCTGCCCTTTTTCTCCATAGACTTACTGTGTGTACACCTAGCTATTAAACTCGCCCCGATTTTTAATTGTTAATTCATGCATAACTTGCATTGCAGTTGTAAACTTTCCAAACTTTTTTATTCCAGGGTGTTTTATTTGTCCATATGAACACTACTATGTATAGTTCAGATATCAAAATTTGATAATTTTTTTTAAAAAAAATTGAAGCTCCACAATGTTAAGCTATCACTTGTAAGACAAACAAACATCCTTCAATACAAAAGTTTGGAAACTTATAATACCACTGGCAAGATATGCATGGATAAACATCCCCCTTGACTTATTGCTCGGGTTCGAGTATAAAGTAATCAGACTTTTAACACAGTAGTCTATGTCTATGGTTGGAAATGGACAAGGTCAGGACAAGGTCAACCTGAACACTCATAGATTTTCACAAAATGATCACTTTGAAATAGTATTTTTTAAGGCTTCATTTTTAGACCTTATCAAAGCATGGAGGATTATATAACGCTCAGATTGTTTAAGCTGTGGTCATTATGAAACTGCCTTTAATGTTTGAGCTCTTCTTCGTTCATCATCAGTCACGTGTATTGATCCCGTCGGAAAATATACTTGCGCAGAATAAATGGCATTAAGTATAGTTGATATTGAAACAATCAAATAAAAAACGAAATCCACCAAATTTTCCTCAAATGTAACTTTTAGTGCTTCGACCAACTTTGGGTGAAACGTTGAACCGTTGTTAAAGAAATTCCACGCCCTTAGCAAGCTGCTTGAATAGAAACAGAAAAATCAGGGAAACACCTCACTAAAAAATTGAGAATAATTGAACAAATATAATGAATAAAGTTATTAATTTTAGAAACTTATTCGGATCATTATAAATTTGCAACACTTTACTCTGTAACACGGAGCTAATTCCCGCTTCGTAAGGAGTGTGATTAGGCACCACTCCTTTTGGAGTTAAATTTCGGAGCTAAAATTTGAAGAGAGTGAAAAAAATCCGTGGTTTTGGAGCTAAATTAGCTCCTTTTTTCCACTCTCGTAAAATTTTAGCTCCAAAAGAAGTGGTCTCTAATCATACTTCTTAACATAGTTAAAGGTTAGTGACATGATTGGGAACACTTGAAAATGCCTCAAGAACCAAATGAGTTGAAATATATACCAACTATACACTAGCAGGAGTGGATCTCTCCCACCTGGGAGGATTTGTCTGTAATTTGTTTACTTAAGGAGAATCAGGCATAAACATAGGAGTATTTTGATTTTATCCGGGGACGAATAAAAATAAGCCCCATAGAGAGCCACACAGCAGGTGGTTTTCCGTGCTACGAGTATATTGACATTGTTTATTTTAGAATGAGTCAACGTTTGACTACAAGATTTTTCACAGCAGAATCCTTCATAGTTTTATCTTGATTCTAGAGTAGTTTCAGCCCAAGCTTAGGACTACCCCCCAATCATGTCATTTACCTTTAAGGAGTGGAAATTAGCTCCGTGACATTTCGAGAGTACTGTTTTATGAGCATCCCCCCCCCGGTCATTTGATTTTCTAAATAATAAATTATAAAGTGTTAATAAATTGTCATTATCTGTGAAGAAACAGTCATGCTCCTCATCTCTGTACTTTACGTTTATCCAGACTAACACGTGTTTACATGATTCCCTGCATGGACGAATTCAATGTGTTCACTTTCTAATGTTATTTTGTGCACAAAACAAATGGAAGGTTATTCGCACTATATCATCACAACATTACAAATTTTGTAATTATTTATTCTATTATTAATATTTAATTTTTTTATCATTTTTAAATGTCACATTTGTCCGTGTTTGCTCAAACTTTCACAGATTCTTCCCCCCCCCCCCCCTGATTTTCTGCTTCTGGTCAAAACAACCTGCTCTAGGCTTATGACTGGAATCGCCCTTTAGTGAATAATTCCCCAACTGATGAAAGGCTTCTGTATATATATGGTGCAAACGATTTACTTTCACCCATAAAATTCCGAACAGAATGATGTGTAACATAAAAATAGAAAATTACAGATTTGACATCTACGCGTAAAAGTTTTCCCAACTCTTCCTGCTTTAAAAAAAAAACTTTTACGTGATATTAAAAGGAATGATGCAACGCTGATACGCTCCACCCCTGGATCCCCGGTCTACACCGGCGCCCGTCATGATCGGGGGACCTGAGCGGTTTCCGCGCCCCTAGTCCTCGGGGGCAGCGCGGCTCTGACGTGAGGGTACAGGAGACCCCATGAGATTGCCCAATAATACGCGGTTATGACATCATAGCACAGCCGGAAAAGTCGATTTTCCGCTCTGTACTTTCCGATTCTGCGGCTATATTTGTAGACACCTATCACTTTTTGTGGTTATACAAGAAGAGAAACGTTTAACTAAACAGAAAAGAGAGATAGAAAGTATTTGACTGATAAGGGGATGATGCAAATACATGTGTTAACGTAAGATTCGGTGTAATATGCGTTTGTACTCGATCCCAGTATATACTTGCTAATCAAGAACAAATAGTTTACGTACGAAGCAAATTCTCTGAAACTGTCAGAAATGCTTAGAAAAGAACAGAAAACATAAAAGTGACAGTTTATAATGTCATCTACAGTTTCAGTGACATTTATATTTCATCAATATGCGTTTGTACTCATCCACAGTACTTGATAATCAAGATATATTCCTGGGATCGATTATAGAAGTATGTAAAGCAAATCCTGTGAAACTGTCAGAAATGTTTAGAATAGAAAACATAAGAGTGATAACTTGATATAATATCATCTAAAGTTTCAGTGACATTTATTTTATTGATTACTACAATTATTAATCCTTGTCATTGTCATATACAACAGAACACATCAGGTGTAACAAATTAGTATGCACTCCGAAAATGGAGTGCTACTTTAATCATGCATGGTGTCAACTAGATACCCCCCAAAATGAGCCTTGGTGTTAGAAATAATACTCTTGGCGTTTGTAGTAATTCGTTTGGTGTTATAATAACACCCAGTATTGAAATGTATCACCACATCTCAATATAAGAAAATGTGGGCGTCACATTACCACCTTTGTTTTTGCAGTGTGGTAATAAAGTGAAACTGAATCAGCAATTACAATCATAATTTTATTTTTAGTTCGGACTTTGGAAAATCCCCGAAGTCTTCAGTGTCTGTGAATCCACAAACTGCTTTCACTGATTCCCATGATTATTGCAAAATGTTTCTAAATCAAACATAAAATGCTGTTTGAAATATTTTAAGCAATTGTTTACCATTTTTTAAGCCTGTCACTCTATACAACATTGTTTAAAATCTGCAAACAACCATGACCGTGGAATCCGTCTTTTAAACAATATTGGTTAAGATTTAAACAACGCTGTTCAAACTGTAAACAATATTGTTTAAAAGAGCCATGTTGTTAGAGTGACAGGCTTAAACAACGGTACAGTGTAAATAGTTGTTTAACATATTTTAAACAGCGTTTTACTGTATATGTACAGGGCCGCAATTAAACCCCCCCCCAACAATTTAACATTGCAGAGATTCAATTTAAAAATAAATATCAAACTTTGATATCTGAGCTATATACACTGTAAGGACAAATTAAATTTATGCTCCTACTGGCAAGATATATGGACAAACATCACCTGTGAACCTGTGACTTATGCATACACCACATGCAATAACGTCCTACGAGATGTATTCTATGGGGGGGGGGTAATTCACATGGCAAAGCTGAATACTCATATAGTGTCACTCTTTTAAAGCATTAAATGGTCGTTTTGAAGTAAAAAAAAAAGACTAATTAATTAAGGCTTCATTTTGTGACCTTATCAGAGACACACGTAGCATGAATGATTACGCAGCTCAGATTTTGTAAACTTGAAATATTGTTAAATTTTGCCTTTAAGAATAGGGGACGTTCAGATAATATTATTCAAATTAATCATTGTTGCCAATGGAACAATTTTGCAATGTTGCAAAACTTGTTCTAACATTAGACTTGTGGACATCATATAAACGATTAAATACAAACGCTGTGTAATCGTAACAAATTATTTGCATAATGTAGGCGTTAATTTTAGGTCATTATAATTTTTTGGTGGTTTATGTCTTTGAAATGATTGGTAAAACTAACTACGTCAGATCAACTAACATTTGCTCAAGGTTCCCGATTTAATCCAATATGGTATAGATTATGTATTTACGAGTGATTGTTACGATTTCATGAAACAAAGCGGGTTTTCGATTATAACAGATTTACATATTTTTTTTCCGGAAAACCACTCGCTCGCCCGACGTGGAATTAATCCACTGACGAACTACAACTCACACATACTAACAAAACGAGAAAAGACAATGGGGGGGGGGGTAATTGGATATCTTTTCCATCCACAAATTACTTTCTCATAAGTTTTCATCGTCTTTTTAGGATCATTAAGCCACTGACATTATTATTTAAGAAAACAGGTTTTATAAAATCAGTGCAAATGAAAACGTAACAGTTATACACTTATTATCCACTATCTAGAACAAATAACGTTGCCTCCTTGAGTTTTTCATCACAGAACGTCATAATTATGTGCATACTTATTAATTGGGTATATAATTACAAGAAACGTAAATGAAATGTAAACCTCAGTTTTGATTAAATCATTTTTAAATTAAATCATTACATCATTTTGTTCCACAGAGTTTCTGTACTTATTTTTTTACCATGATTTAACGCATAAATAAATCAATTACAACTTTCGTCCCCCGTATAGCATTTATATGAGTAAATTGATTGAGAGATTTTGAAAAGCTACTAACGTCGCGCTCCAAATATGTCTACTATCTTTGTTACCCCCTTGTACGCGAATGTTGGAATTTTGCATATTCGTACAATAAAATGCAACAATCATAATAATTACTTTTTTCCGTTACGTTTGTAATAATAAAGCCAACAAATGGCCATAATGCTTACGTAACATCTCTATCAATGGTGAAATAAGGACAGCAAAATGTCAAAATAATAATCGTCATTATTATCCCCTTAGATTTAACTCAGAATGCAAAGACCCTCTATAAATCACGAAAGAAAACTGCACTTATCCCTGTTTTCATTATCGTTGTTATTTCTAATCGTGTGTCATATTCTTGCTTTATGTATTTTGAGATTGTCGCAGGATCATAAATTTAGAAATTAATCACTTTCTGAAGGATTTTCGACCCACGGTCCTTGTAACAAATCAAACACGTTTAAATCTGTTTTCTTACTATACTGACTAATTTAGATATTTCTGATTAATGCATGCGTGATTAATTTGTTTGTAAATAATGTTTTTTGTTTGTTTGTTTATGTTTTCCCAATTTGCCTTCAACTTCAAGGGCGTGGGCTTATATGCGTAATACTGGTTTTATTGCGTCAATCCAAGATTATCGGTATGGTTTTAAATATAAGAACCGAAATACACTGGTGGCAAAGCTTCATTGGCGTGCAAATATCATCAGGTATAGGTATAGATGCAGACTTTCTGACTAAGTAATGTATGACTGGTTTACTTTCATCAACAAAACTAAAGGAAGAAGGAAGACATTAGCGGTGTGACTATGGCAACAGATCAATAAGTTGTTTGGAATTGGGGTAAATAAACCATATATGGATAAAGGAATGGGCGGGCACACTGAGCAATACTCGCCCATACAGTAATTAGATCGTATAAGGTTCCATGAACCTGGATGTAAGTCGTTTCCGCTTGTTTGACCTTTTATGTCTCTTGTTGTTTATTTGTCATATGAACAAACGATTTATGATGATAATACAAATATACGTGGACAGGTTTATACAATTCCAAAAATTTGAAGTGAAATTATGTTACCATTAATATCAAATCATGAAAAAAATTGTTTAAAAAACATCAATGTATTGTAGACACAAAATTCACCGAATCCCACCCCAAGTTATTACAATTTCAAGCAAAATGACAACAAACATACAAACAACAAACAAAATAAATGAAAGGGATTATTCAGAGAGGTGAAAATTCGATGTAATAGATTTTTCATTTGTCTCTCTCTGTATTTTAGATCGCAACTGCAGATCTATAATTTTAACAAACATGTCAGAAAAAATGAACCAGGTTTCGAACCCGTCGTCTACAGCTATCCGGGCTGCGACAATACCACCGAGCTAACGCTGGTTACCGGCATTGGCACGACAAACAAGTTACAAATACCAAGGATCACAATTCTATGCAATATTTTATGTAATTTCAGCCTCATATACGGTTAAAGTGGAAACTTCATTAGAAATAATCATTTGCCGTCCGTGTATGATTGTTGCAGCATGGTTGCAGCAATATATATGTATTCCAGCTATAATTATACAATGCCATCTATAAACTTGATTTTAAGTATTATGTTGCATGCAATTATTGTTTCAAGCAGGAGGAAATGAAAATGATAACAAATCTACCCGCCGATGTTAAAGACATAAAGTAACAATGATCACAGCTTAAAAAATGTGAGTTAAAGGTTAGTGACATGATTGGGAACACGTAGTCGGTGTTCATCCGAACCGTCGTATCGCTATACGACAGTTTGATTGACCGCGACTCAAGCGAATGCGTTCAAACCGAACTGTCGTATGTTACGTGTATTATGACTGGTGGATACGACAGTTTGGTTTGAACGCGTTCGCTCGAGGCGCGGTCAATCAAACTGTCGTATATCGATACGACGGTTCGGATGAACGCCGACGACTTGTTCCCAATCTCAAGAACGAAATGAGTTGAAATATATACCAACTATGGACCAGCTGGAGTGGATCTCCCAACTGGAAGAATTTGTGTCTAATTTGTTTACTTAGGGAGAATCAAGCATGAACATTCTAGTATTTTAATTCTATCGGGGCACGATAAAAATAGGACCCATAGGGAGACACACAGCAGGTTTGCCTGATAGGAGGGATATTGAACATTAGTTATTTTAGAATGAGTCCCAACGTTTGACTACAAGATTTTCACAGGAGAATCCTTGCATAGTTTACTTGATTCTAGAGTAGTTTCAGCCCAAGTTGAGGACTACACCCAATCATGTCATTTACCTTTAATTCCTCCATGTCAGAAGTGTCCTTGATAAGGTCTGAAAAATATGTCCTTCAATATGAGTCTTTAGCGCTTTAAAACAGTACAAATCTATGAATACTCAGTGTGACCGGATACACCTCTATATTTTCTCACATTGACTATTGTGTTATAAATCTAGACTACTTTGTACTCAGTAATAAGACACATGTGAAGTTTATCCATGCATACATTACCAGTGGAAGCATAACTTTCCAAACTTTTGTATTCTACAATGTTTATTTGTCTATTTAAGCACTACTGTGTAGCTCAGATGTCAAAGTTTGATAATTTGAAATTGAAGCTCCACAATGTTCAGAGTGATAAAGGTTAATAAAACGGATGTCCAGCAAATACTGAGAGCCGAAGAAAATAATAATCCCCATACAACATGTTCCATATGTTTTCATTCATCATTTCTGACAATAATTGGTTTTAGTGAGGAAATTATGACCAAGTTCCTCGCCTAGAACTGTGGCTCCTCGCACCTAAAAGGATTAAACATAATTAATTAAAGCTTTCAATATCTACGGATCAGTGTTTTTTGCCACTAAACGACCTTTGTGGTACAGGATTGATTCGACCATGTGTGGTTAGATTCACTGTAAGCTTTTAACTAAAGCATAAAGACTGTCCAATTAGACTCCGAGACATCCACCTTCAGTGATATTATCTGCAACAATTGACATGATTCGCATGGTAAGTAGTAGGTCCATGATATGGCTAAATAAGTGAACAAGATTTATCTATCTATCTATCTTTCCATCTATCTTTCTATCTATCTATCTATCTATCTATCTATCTATCTATCTATCTATCTATCTATCTATCTATCTATCTTTCTATCTATCTATCCATCTAGCTATCTATCTTATCTGTCTATCTATCTATCTATCTATCTTTCTATCTATCTATCCATCTAGCTATCTATCTTATCTGTCTATCTATCTATCTATCTATCTATCTATCTATCTATCTATCTATCTGTCTATCTATCTATCTATCTATCTATCTATCTATCTATCTATCTATCCATGTACTCACCAATCTATCTACCTAGTTAGTTATCTATCTATCTATCTATGTATCTATGTATGTATCTATGTATCTATCTATTCATCTGTCTATTTTGAAGATTATGTAGCGCAGAGTTTTTTAAACTGTGGTCATTGTGAACTTGTGTAATACCAATCAAAATGTAATTTTTCGTTTCCATTCACCATTATACATGTACTAAACCCCTGTGCAGTTCTCTACCATAAATGAAATAAGAAGAACCTATATGTTATCAACGTTCTAGTGTCGTCTAAAAGGTTCATCCACATTTACTTAGTTACTATTTCCTTCCTACTGAGTCCTTGCTCTCTATTAAATATTATCAAATTTCCTTCTCCTATTATCGCGACAAAAGATGGAAACCATGTAGTTTGCTTTGGCAACTTTTATTTTTTCAAGGGTAAAATATCTGCTTTCTATCGGAGATCTTCACATACACTGCAGTATACCGAAGACAGGAAATCACATACTACATATCATCATTATCATTATCATTATCATTATCATTATCATTAACATTATCATCAACATCACCACCACCACCATCATCATCATCACCATCATGATAATGATAATTATAAAAACAGAATAAATAAACAAATAAATAAATAATAATTATACCGCTAACCAGATTTACCACAAAAAAATTTAGTACTTATCAAAGAAAAATAATATGTTCTACATTCAAGAATTAAGGCTCATTAAATATAAATAAATCTAATGAGTTTACCCTTTTATTCTGCAATAGTCAATGATAATCTTACCATTTCCGATTCAATAGTTAGAAATAAAAAATCGCAAGTATTTGTTTTAAATCCATATACATTCATGCTCATAATTATGGAATATTTTGTTGATACTTAAGTTCTTTCTCCTATATCTTAAATTAACATCAGAATTGTCTGTTACAAGTCTAATAACGCGCGTAACCACCACGTGACTCAACAACAACAACAACAAAAACAACAATACCGCCATTTATAAACACAGGTTTTAGTGTCGAGTCGGACGCTACAAAATGCTCAGCATTCCTAAAATACTTAGATTATAATTGTTTCACCTGGGGTGAGCAAATATTAATCTCAGATGTACCGTTCACGGCAAAATGGCAACTTCTAATTTTTTTCTAAAATATTCCATAATTATGAGCATGAGTGTATTAAGAATTACAGATCAGTTCTACAAAAATAATGGACTAAAACGCTAATTATTATTGAATGTATTAGACCCCCCCCCCAAAAAAAAAAAAAAAATAGATACCAGTACCTTCTTTGGTTGCAAGGCACAACGACATTAGACAACGTGCCATTCGTATAATCTGATGACATAGGGAAATAAAGAAAAAAATGAAACGGGGAAGACAAAGATGAGACACAATAAACGAAACACAAATATTGGACGAGAGAAGTATACTGAAGTTTTTCCATCTAAAAGTAAATAGACACGGCAGCAATTTCGAACAAGTTAATACTAAGTACATTTACCAACTTTCATCAATAACCGCAACCCAAACAGACGATAATTTCTACTTCTGATCATTCCGACATCTATGGCCCTGGTTAC
>JZLH01S0034878.1:86365-107731 GCA_001188425.1 Eucidaris tribuloides
TCCCACTTTCTGTAAAAAACAAAAAACATGGATTCTCCATTAATTCGAAATCTACAATTTATCAACCGGGAAGGCGTATTTGAAGAGTACATTTACCGCCTGGGGTTGTTGTTGTTGTTGTTGTTGTTGTTTATACTTTTGGTTTCATTTCTTGAATGAGAGCATTGCCGAAATGATTTCATTTTTAAGGATACCCCGATTGTTTACTTGAGCGTACTTCGATATGTCACCCTAGACGTTTCAGTTATGTTTCCATAAAATCATGACGCATTTTCAAAAGGGTCGACTCATGTATAAAAAGTAAAGTTATAATGTTTCCTACAAACTACACTTATAACCGGAAAAAAATAAGAACGGTTGGTGTATTAGTTACCTACATTCCGGAACATGTTCGACAACTTGATCATGCGGGAAGAATGACAACGATTAGCAAAACACTGCAGAAACATTTAGCACATTATAGGCTAGTACATTCGAAATAAACAGTGCAACGCTCTTGAATATGGGTGGTCACAGCTCGTTATCCCGAATGTTTCAATATTCCAATGGTTCGTTATTCTGACAGTTAAATTGGGCTCGAAATACCGAAGGTTCATTTCTCCGACAATCAAATAGAGTTCGATAGTTCGAAGGTCCATCTCTCCGACAATGAAATACGGTTCATTTATCAGAAAATCGGGGTTCGTTCTATTTGTTCTTTCTAAAGATCAAATGGGGGTAATTTCTCCGAAACTGGTTCGTTTTCCAGAAGTATCAAAATACATGTACTATCCAACTCGGAATAACGAACCATACTTCATTGTCGGAATTACGAACCCTTTGTCATTAATGAACACTTATTTATTATCATTTTTACGAGTCCTTTTTCATGTTTCGATTTTCGGATTAATGAAACCTAATCTATTTTCGAATTTACGGGCCTGTTTTTTTTTATTCACTGATAAACGAACTTTATTTTAAACCTTCTGATTATCGATCTCAACTTTGTTTTATCTAAATAGACATGGTTTGAGTCAAATTATACTGACCAGCCGCCTCATACCAACAAAAGTCGCAAACATAGGTTGTAATTATTAATCACCCAAAATATCACAATAAGGTTGGATATTGGCAGTATACTTTGCAGTAAGTTCAACCTTTCCTTCTGTAGGTCCTATTAAAATATGATGTACTGATATTGATATTTTAATATTTCCATTTCAATTCAATTTCAATTTCAATTTATTTTTCATATTTCTCAAAAGAATGACATTTAATATATATAGATGAATTCATAACTATTATGATTATTAGAACTTGTCTACATAATATTCTCTTAATGTATTGTAGTTTTAAATTATGTCAAGCTTTTCATTGTATTTTGTTATATTTTTGTTTTAGTTGGAAATGAAAAATAAAATGAATGAATGGAAGAATTCTAGTAGAATATGAGCTACGAAATTGACAGGATTAGTGGTGGTAGTGATGGTGGTAGTGTGTAGGTGATGATGGATGTGGTTGTGGTGATGTGACAATGGTGCTGGTGTTGCTGTTGGTGATGATGGTGTTGCTGTTGGTGATGATGGTGTTTATGTTTGTAGGAGTGGTGGTGGTAGTGGTGGTGGTGGTGGTGGTGGTGGTGGTGGTGGTGGTGGTGGTGGTGGTGGTGGTGGTGGTGGTGATTGAGGTGATGATGATTGTGAAGTGACGGTGATAGTGGATGATGTTGATAGTAGTGTTGGTGGTGATGAAATGGTGTTGTGGTCGTCGTCTTGATGGTGGTTATGACGTTGATGGAGTGGTGGTTGGATGTTGAGTGTGATGGTGGTGATGGTGGTGGTGGTAGTGGTGGCGGTGATGGTTGGTGGTGGTAGTGGTGGTGGTGGTGGTGGTGGTGGTGATGGTGGTGGTGGTAGTGGTGGCGGTGGTGGTGATAGTGGCGGTGGTGGGAGTGGTGGTTATGGTGGTGGTGGTAGTGGTGGTGGTGGTGGTAGTGGCGGTGGTGGAGATGGTGGTGATAGTGGTGGTGGTGGCGGTGGTAGTGATAGTGGTGGTGCTGGTGCTGGTGGTTGGTGGTTTTTGTGGTGCTGGTGTTGGTGGTGGACATCGTGGTGGTGATGGTGGTTATGTCGTTGAAGTGGTGTTGATAGTGGTGATGTTGTTGATGGCAGTGGTGGTGTTGGTGGTTATGTCATTGATGTAGTGATGGCGGTGGTGGTGGTGGTGGTGATGGTAATTATGACGTTGATATGGTGGTGACGTGGAGATGGTGGTGGTGATGGTGGGGATGGTGATGATGGTGGTGCTGGTGGTGGTGCTTGGTGGTGGTGGTGGTGGTGGTGGTGGTGGTGGTGGTGGTGGTGGTGGTGCTTGGTGATAGTGGTGGTGGTGATGGTGGTGGTGGTGGTGCTTGGTGGTGGTTGTGGTGCTTGGTGGTCTTGATGGTGTTGGTTGTAGTGATGGTAATGGCGATGGTGGGGATGATAGTGGATTTGGCGTTGATGTCGTGGCGTGGAGGTGGTGGTGGTGGTAGTGGTAGTGGTAGTAGTGTGTATTGGTAATACTGAAGTGTTAACGGAGTGTATAGGAATAATGTTAAATAGTTTGGGATGGCCAAAAGCATTGCAAAAATTCTTCCAATTTTAATTTGAAAAGAATTTCTGTTGTATATTATCATCCCCCGGCGATTTCATATTTAAAATGTATCGTAAATTTTGATTATGCTCAGCCATCTGTAAGCCCCACCCCCATCCCCCCACACACATACAGAATTCAATCAAACATGTATTTCCGATGACAATGAAAATCTATTCCCTTGTTATATAAGTAAAAGAATTTTTTTGTGATTCAATTAAAAGCCATAATTTATACCAGGTTCGCATATTGTAACGATAGTTGCACAGGAAGCATTGAGTCAGAATTAATTCAAGGATGATATTAAAACGGGAACGTATACAAGATTTAAAAAAAAGGATAAAGAAAGAAAAAAAATGTGATGACTCCATCGATGAAAAATAAGTCGGCATCACTTATTAACCACACTAATGTCACGAGTGTGCAACGGTCAGAACCCCGTTCCTCATTCATGCAAGCATCTCCGTATAATATACTAATGGTCACGACGATTGATGAAACTTTAATAATTAAGCAAACAATGACGTCATAATGATGTCATCATCACCATCCGTGTGTCCTCTCCTCGAGCAATCTGTGACTGTAACCAAACAAATCAAGGGGCTACCTCGATCGTTCTTCCTAACACCTCGGCTGCTCGCCGTCCCAGAGCGGAGCGGTGATGAGGCGGCCATCTGCCCGGGCCGACATCCGTCCAATCATGCCCGACGTGGCGTCAGAAATATGCAAAACTATAATATTTCTCGATTTTGGTTTCCTTTCCTCTCGTCAAATTGGGGGCCGATGATATCAGACGGTGAGTCATAAATGCTCATCACCGTGTCGAAAGTGTCCGTTTTAGATATATTTTTATGACAGCGTGAGGGGAAAGAGAGAGATGGAGAAAAAAAAGAGTGAAAGAGATGAGGAAGTATCTGATAATTAGGGCTTGTCATTGGTCAGACCTTAGTTTTAATTTAGGGCGAAACGTTTATCGAGATCTCTTTGGTTTCACTCCGTCGCCAATGCTCATCGTGGCGGGGCTCCATTCATCTTAAAGTGGCATTCGTTAGCGACGAATCCTTGGGTCAGTTTTCATACAACGGAAATCCTTTGAGCCGATGAAAACTTAACCATTTCTTTGGTGCTTGGCATTCTCCGAGAAAATGTATTGTAATAATTTGAGATATTATAAACTGTAAAGTTTGTTTATTAATTAAAAATAACGATGATAATTACCTTAACAAAATTGATATTAATTTCAAAAATATATTAGTAGTTACTAAAGTAAGTGAGTAAGTAAATGAAATAATAACACAAATCATTTTCAAAACAATGACAGAAGTAGAGAGAGAAACTAGCCTGAGTAGATAAACTGGCGGAATTAAAATTATAAAGATTTGTTAATAATTATCATCAAAAATATAAAAGGCAAAAACAACTGAAAAAGAGCTATATTGCATTGTGATTCTACTGGAGCAAAGTTATAATGTTTTTGTTTCGGAAAAGATGGAAAAGGAATTGAAAAAAAAAATCTAGCTTGACCATGCACATTATGTTTTCCGATTGATAATCATAAAAAGAAATGTGCCACTTTCGATAAAAGGAAGATTATAACATTTTTAAAATTACATTCAGATTTATCAAGAAGTTTACAGCTTTTCACACTGTTCTGTCTAATTGCTGAAACTATATTTCACTAAAAATATTAGAGTTAGAAAACCGACAGTAAATTAAGTTTTCTCAATCATAATAACGTATAAAGATTTTTTTAGTGATACTTGAAATAACAGTTAAATCAAGATACAGTATCAATATAATTATATCAAGAAGTAAATATTATTATAATTACAGAATTTGACAATTTAGGTTTCATACCAGCTCAAAGATCGGTATACGTACCACCAGAAATAATAAATGGATTTTATATTGTTCTTCAAGTCAGAAACGCAACATACTTCTATATCCATGTTTGACTTTAAAATTGCGCACTCTGTCAATTGCAGGAAATCTATAATTTTCAATAACGCGTGCAAATATTCTAAAAAGCTCCACTTTAAGAATTTGATCGTCTGCTTACAGCAGCTTCTCTTGCATGACTATGCCTCTCCTCCTTTCCCGCGCTAAAGACCGACATACGATTGTAATTTATTAATTTCTATATCGACGCCAAAGCGTTTCATTCATAAACCCAAAAGAGGCGCATTAACAATGACTCACTTTTTGGACTGAGGCCTGCGGTTCCGGATCTTTTATGCCCTACTTTTAACGATGTCCAGACCTGATATGATACTTAATCTCTCCAGATATCGATACTCTGTTTAGTGTTCTCTTAGTAAGGGGAAGTAGACGGAGTATGAGACATTTAATATAACGCAGCGGCGTCCCCCTGCATGTATGAAGGCGCGGGTCTGCCCCCTTATACAAGGAAAGCTTCTCCATCTCGCAACCCACTAATTTCCCACTTCTTTCACGTTACAACGACCTATATTTGAGCGACAACCCCACCCCACTTCTCCCCCGAAGGCGTCCTTATGGGCGTCGATCCATGTTTCGGATGGGGTTGGGGGTGGGGGATAATAAAAATGTCAAAACTTTCGGCGCTCCGCGTGCCAAATTGCCATGTCAAATTGTGCGCGCAAAAATTAAACATTGTGTATGATTAGTAGTATTTTTATGTTAAGTTTAATGGTTTTGTAGTGCTTTTAAACATATTCTTTCATTGCGTTTTATGATTTTTTTTCAGCTGTCAAAAGTATGGGTGGGAGAATGTTCCATCTACAGTTTTCATGCGAAGTGTACTTGTAAAATGGGACACAAACAGGTATTCTTATAATACATAGAAATCTATGAAAACCAAGGACAGAAATAACATTTCAGATTGTGCAATTTTTATCATTTTAACCCTCTCAAGCAGATATACAATTAAATGTCATTTCAACGGAAATATGAACCTTTCAAAACTAATCGTCACCGTTATGTAACCATTACGGCATTAGTCAGTGTGCAGAAATATAAGGAAGTTGAATTAATATAAACATTTTTTATGGTTCATAATTGTAACAACGATATTGTCGGCAAGATTGTAAACTGGTAAGTGTACACTGCTTGTGATATATCACAATGATGTAAACGGGATAGCCGTGTTGCATAGTTTTTCATCTTGCCAAAAAAAACCCTGATTTCCAAAAATGTTCAGATCGAACATCATCTTTGAAGACACTTTCTGTTATCCATTATTGTTATTATTATTATTATTATTATTATCATTATTATTATTATTATTATTATCATTATTATTATCATTATTATTATTATCATTATCATTATTGTTATTAGTGGTATAGTAGTAGTAGTAGTAGTGTCGTCATCATCATCATCATCATCATCATCATCATCACTATCCTCCTCCTCTTCCTCCTCATCGTTTTCTCCTTCAAGACAAAAGATAACAATTACATTTTTCAATCAATTAATAATGGACGGTGTTTGGTATAAAGAATGATGTTCTGAGCATGATAGGTCAGCTAGGTGCTCGGAACAAGCATGAGAAAATATCAAAATCACGGAAATTTTCATCAAGAAATCGGGAAATTATTATTGTATCAGGCATTCGCGACACTCGTGGCGGTCAACCACGGGCATGCAGCTCCTCTTCTCTTACCAGGTCCGTTTACCTTATAGTGCGCATGCGTCATATTATTGTTTTAGGTTCGTAATACTGAAACCGCCAAAGGTACATTGTTGTTTTAGTATGACGTTTATCGGTGATTGGGTTTACAAAGAGGCGGGTCTCGGTCAAAAACCAACGAATAAATGATTTATCTATCAGGTGATTCGTTTCTGATTTGGTTTCAAATCTCCGGACGCCGGTGAAGAAATGGGCAATTGTTGCGGAGCGGAGAAATAATGAATAACTCTCAAAACTAGGCAATATTACATTTCCAGTTGATGTGATGAAAATAGTTTCAGTGTCTCCATACCTTTTATTGTGATGACAGTGCATTTGCTATATCTTTCAGCACAACTGGTATACAGGGAGCCATCATCTAAATATGCGTGAAAGGGGGAATCGTTGTCGAACAGAATTACTATTGCAAATAGTTTCACATAATTCTACGCCCAAATGTTTGGACGAAAATTTCCCTTGACTACTGTTGCTTTTATTGCATTTTACAAAACTCACCGAGTCACCGTTCCCAATAGTTCATGTTTCTATACCAGTCAGTCTTGAAATTGAAGTTTTCATTGAATCCCTTTGTCTATATATGCTCTTTTGCATTCACATTATACTCCTAAACATGCAGTCCGTTCATTGTGAAACTGGTTGTGTAAAAATTACACAACATTGTGTACTATATGAACCACACAATTCTTGCGCAGATTTTGTAAAAACAATTTGTGTTAATTCTGCACAAATGTTTTATGCAATTCACACAAATTGTGTAAAACTACACAACACTCATGTGTACTATATGAACCACACAACTATTGTGTAAATTTTTGCACAACCATTTTACAGAATTAGCGTGTGACCCCTCGGCCCCCGTCGCAGCAAAAATCTTATAAAGCGGCAGCTGAAAACTTCTTTAAAAGGTTTTGTGTACTTCAGAAAGTAAGTTTGCAGTGAACAAGTGACATTTTTTTTATTTTTCGTGAGGTCGAAAGTTTCAAAATCGGCATCGCCCCGTCTCTAGATGATCCCCCTATGCATTGGCGTCATGAGGAGTGGTCTGTTGTCAGTTTATCGAAAACATACACGCCTGGTCCGGCCCCGTTTGTGCCGTGATGTACCCGTGATGGACATATCTTATCTGAAGGGATTTTCTGATCTTTAGTCCGCATCACCATGGTGATGTAAGCTAAGCTAGCACGCAACCGTGCGGTAGGTCCAATCTCTTACTCGTACGGTAGATTCACTACAATTTCACACGTCCACGTAATAACCCATGGAAAAAAATAAAAAATTACCCCTCCTCTTGCATACCCCTTCCTCATTTTAACCCCATTCCCGGAAAAAAAAATGATCGCATTCTGACCTCACACCCTTCAAATCACGACTGTCATATTGACAGTCATGTAATCCCGTTTATGATCCACCATCGAGCGCTACAGCGTGCCCCAGAACTTTTCGCACGACAACCAGTCAATAAACACCTCCTCCAAATTAGTCACCGCGGTGCTGTCACTAGTTTGGCCTTTGCTATTGTCTTAAAAAGGTTTTGCAAAGGATCATATTATCATTCGTTTAATTCACCCCCTCTTTTTTTATTCTATCACTCTAGGTCAGGTCACCTTTTGGGAACAAACATAACATTCATCGTCACAAGCACATGACAAACATCAGAATCGCAACAGGTCATCTCCCCCCCCCCCTCCTCAACGAAAAATAAGTCCATTAGTTTCAGGGCAGCTTTTTTGAATAATTGCCAACAAATGTACATGTATTGTTTTGAACGGATATGTACGCTGGAGGAAGCTCGGGATAGCATTTCCAACCAATATTTCAAGAGTTTGATTGCAAAATGGTTAGTCCACTTTGGTAACTTTGGAGAAAAGTGCATTTCTTTGCCAGAGTTTGTACTATGCCAAACAAAAGTAAAACCCGATTTATTCCGCACACTTCATGGTGTAATTTGGATTCAAAATGTTATACATTTGCTTATGTAGTAGGTGGTCTATGAAGAATACGTGTTATATCAAAATTAAATCGTCTCCAAAAATCTCAATTTTTTCTGGGGGGATTGTCCCTCCCTCGATTTTTTTTTAATTAATATTATTTGTTTCTGTTTTGTTACCATTTTCTATAGTTCATGTTATCTGCGAAACTATTCAAAAGAAATGTATTAATGAGGGGGAGGGGGTTAAAGACACACTTGCCACTTCTTAACGAAAACATGTATCCTCGGGCGTTTTTTTACCCCGTGCAAGGGTATATTTATTTCGCCTTCCGGGTTTTCGTTCCCCCCCCCCGTACTCGTCACATAAAATCTCCGCTCCTGATCATCATCATCATCGTCGTCGTCGTCATCATCATCATCATCATCATCATCATCATAATCATCCCCACCATCGTCATCATCATCACCATCATCATCATTATCATCATCATCGTCGTCGTCGTCATCATAATCATCATCACCACCACCATCATCATCGTCATCCTGATCATCCTCAAAGGCAAGTTATATCACGGCTATAGTACGATATACACCAAGGATTTACTCCAAGGCACTTTTAAAACCAACGCGGAAACACAACAAACCAGAAAAGAACACCTGTCAAAAATTCAAATATGATAATTGCTTTGCTATGGAATAAACCAAAATTGAAATCATAAAGAAAAAAATCACACCGTCGGCGATTTCGGGAGAAAAGGGAAATGTAGATTCTATTAATGTACTTCTTGCGAAAATCCGTTCGAAATTCACCACGACGTGATGCGGTGTAAAATTTAGTAGTTGAAAACACCGTACAATGATTTTTTTTTTATCTTGAAATAGTTTTGTTTCCTGAGAGATGCCTAATTTGACAAGAAAATATAACTGCATAAAGATTTTGTTTGTTTAGTATTCTCATTCATGCAATTACATTTCTGCTAAAATTCGCATTCCTATAACTGAAATCGAAGGAGGCCACGTGTTAGATTTAAATTATTCTTAAAGACACTATTATAACATCGTGGAAGCCCCATTTTAAAAAATGTCAAACGTTGCCATTTGACATATCTGATAGTGATTGAATGGACAAATAAATGCCCTAGAAACCAAAACTTCAGACAGTTATGCTGTTACTTGTAAAATATGTACAGATAAAAATTGGCTCATAAATTATTCTTGGCTGATGAAAATTCTGCAAAACAGTAGTCTATGGGAGGAAAACTAGAATGGTCTCTCAATGATTTTTACTTTTTCAGGGCTTCTTTTTTTAGACCTTATCAAAGACACTATAGTAGCATGGGGAATCATGCAGCTCACATTTTTTTAAATGGAAATATTGTTATACAATGCCTTTAAAATTTGGGGCATTCGATAGAATTTATAATAGAACAAAATAAATGCCATTGAGAAAAATCCGATGAATTTCATCGTTTTAGTCTAGCCCAAGTGCCTATCACTGAAAAACACTCTACTAAATGTTATAATACATGTAAAATATGACTTAACAATTAATTTGTTGAATATGAGTACATTCTAAGCTTGTAATTCTAATTCATAGTTTTAGGTTTGGCAACAATATTAGTTAACTGATTTTATTTTGCAACGAGTGAATTGAATTTGAGTTAAGAAGACCTTGTTGACTGCAGCATCAATAAACTTAAAACTGTATTGATTGGAAACTATTATTTTCTCTCTTTTTTGGTCGTTTCCATTGCAATAAAAAAAAAACAATTAAAGGGCGGTGACATGATTGTCATTGGGAGAGGCTGCTCCCCAAGAAACGAATAAGCTGAAAGGATTTGACAGTAATTTATTAAAGGGGAATGAAACCCAGACATCTTACTGAATTCAGAGAGTACAGAACAATACAGGATGGAAAATAGTGAAAGTTTGAGCAAATTTGGTTGAATGGTTCAAGAGTTATGATTGTTCAAAGTTTATTTAATCCTTGTTATGGAGGATCCTTAAATTGGTAACTCTACCCACTTTTCAGGTGAAAGTGTGGAGAACTTTCCATTGGATTTGTACACAAATTTTCAATGATTTGCAGTTTTTCTGAAGTGTCAGTTGAGAAAGTATCTAAATTCTTTCAGAAAAACGTGTAGAATCATTTTGCTAGGATATATTTGCACAACAAGCAAGAGCAAATCAGATATTTGATAAAAAGTGAGAATAAGTGGAAATTTGCGTACAAAACCAATGGAGAGTTCTCCACACTTTCATCTAAAAAGCTGGTAGAGTTGCCAATTTAACAATCCTCCATAACAAGGATCAAATAAACTTTGAACAAACATAACTCTTGAACCGTTCAACCAAATTTGTTCAAACTTTCACTAATTTCCTTCTTGTATTGTTCTGTAATCTCTGAATGCAGGAATGTGTCTGGGTTTCATTCCACTTTAACGTGAGAAGAAACCAGCATTATCTAGTATCGAATAAAAGTATGATCCTGATCGCTGATAGAAATTTAACCATAGAACGCTATACAGCATATTTGAATGTCACAATATAGTTTGTGACAATACTTCCGCAACAAGAAATATTCATCTGTGATAATTTCAGAGCAGTATGTATTTAAAGGCAAGGTTCACCCTGACATCAAGTTGGTTTTAATGAACGCAGAACAATGAGAGAAACATTTTAATGAAAGTTTGGCGAAAATCCACCAAAGAATAACAGAATTATGAAGTTTCAAAGTTTTCAATTTGTGACGTCACATGCGAGCAGCTCCCCATATGTCACATAATATAAATTCCATAAATTTCAATTTTTTTAATAGTTCATGATAATTGAATACGGTTTTTTTTCATAGTTGCATGTATGAAATAATGTTTCTGATAATAGTGAATGCACAGGTAAAATCATTTTCACATTTCTAAGAAAACGGCACTTTTATGGAATTTATATAACATGACATATGGGGAGCTGCTCGCATATGACGTCACAAATCTAAAACTTTGAAACTTCATAACTCTGTTATTCTTTGGTGGATTTTCGCCAAACTTTCATTAATATGTTTCTCTCATTTTTCTGCTTTTATTAAAACCAACTTAATGTCAGGGTGAACCTTGCCTTTAATTGTGTCCCTATAGTGGCGGACTCAAGGGCGGAGATTTCATGTCACGAGTTGGGGGGGGGGGGGACAAAAATACCAAGAGCGAAATAAAAATACCCTCGCGCAGGGGGAAAATGCCCCAAGGACACATTTGTTAAATAGTGGAAATTGTGACTTTAAAAACCTCCCTCACAAGCTCACCCCCATTTTTAAGGTTTAGTAATCTAATTTCGTCACATTTATCCTTTGAATAGGTTTTGCTGACTACAAAATCTATAAAAAAAAATGCAACAAATCGAAAAAAAATATAATATCATAAGTTCTGAAAATCGAGGGGGACGATCCCCAGAAAATTTCGAGGGGGGGGGGCATGTCCCCCCCCCCGATCGCCGCCAACTGGGCGACTTACTTCATGTCGAAATACATGGGTGGAAACTTGTGTCTTTTCTACTCTCATTGAGGATAATTGTAACATAGCATTAAGGATTTATTCTGTATTGTTTTAAATGATTTTTTAAATTTTACTATAGACTTCGACGACAGTACTCCGACATGACAGTAAGATTAAACTTGGAATTTTTAACAGCCCCGGTACCCGGTAAAATGATTCAGAAAATTATGTTTGACATGTAGGTTACGCACCGACTCATACGGCTTATGATCAAGGATGAGATTTTGTCACTTAAGCAAGGTTGCTTTTCTCTACAACAAAAGAAATTGTCTATCTTCGTTGTCAAATTTTGTTCTTTTGCTACACTTTGTTGGAAGAAAGACGCGATACGCTCTAAGAAGCATCAGTTATCTCAAAACACGTCGCGTGGTCAAACAAAGACCAATATACCTTTGTTCGTGAATGTGACATTCATTCCTAATTCTCCATTGCATTGTAAAGTTTTGTTCTCTTATTATACCGTTTAAGAAGTATAAGGCGCAATGAACTTAAAGAATCATCAAATTTTATAGTCTCCTAACTGGTCTCACAATAATAATAATAATAATAAAAACCTTACGGCAGCTTTGTTCGTGGATGTGACGTTTATCCTGCTTTTCATTGTAAAGTTTTGTTCTCAATAGCGTTTTAAAGACGTGACTTTAAGAAGCGTTCCCCAGCTTGTGGTGGTGTAAACAAGACGCACGATAGCCTTGTTTGTATGACGTTCATCCCCTTCAGTTTTTGGTCTCAATACCGTTTTAAAGACGTAATGAACTTTAAGAAGCATTAATTAGTTCCCTAACTTGTCGTAGCATAAAAAGACCAGCTATAACTTTGTTCGTGAATGTGACATTCTTCCCCTTTTCATTATAAAGTTTTGTTCTAGTAAATGCCGTTTTAAAGACATAATGAGCTTTGAAGAAGCGCCAGTTATCTCCTAACGTGTTAAAGTGTAACAAAGACCTATACGGCAGCTTTGTTCGTTAAATGTGACATTCATTCCTCCTTCTTTGTGAGGCGTTGTTCTCTTATATATCGTCCAAGAAGAAAGAATGAACTTTAGTTCCCTAACTAAACCATGTAAACAGACCCGTGAAAGCTTTGTTCTTGAATGTGATACTCATCCACTTTTTAATGTAAAGTTTTGTTCTGAATACCGTTTAAAGACGTAACGAAGCGTTAGTTAGTTCCCTAACTTGTCATGGTTTAAAAAAGGCCCGCGAAAGCTTTGTTCGTGAATATGACATCCCCTTTTCATGGTAAAGTTTTCTTAATCTCAATACCGTTTTAAAGATGTAATGAAGTTTAAGAAGCGTCAATTATCTTCCAACTTGTCACGGTCTAACAAAAGACTTGTACGGCACCTTTGTCGTGACGGTGACAAACTGACATTCATTCCCTCGTAAAGTTTTGTTCTCTAATATTATACCGTTTAGGAAACGCGCAATGAACTTCAAGAAGGGTTAGTCAGTTCCCTAACTTATGTCGTGGCATAAAAAAGACCCGCGATAGCTTTGTTCGTGAATGTGACATTCCTTCATTTATTGTTTCCTCAAAACCTAACGAAGTAGCTGCGAAACTTCACACCGCAATTAGCAGGATAACGCCAGAATCTTCTGCCATGAATCAGCCAATTAAGCTCAAGACAGAAAACACACAAAACTTAAATTGGCGCGCTTTTCGCACAAAAGAGTAGGACACCACACGTTCAAGTCTTGTTTGTCCCGTTATTGTAAGAATTAAAACTTTGAATAAACGATGTACCTGGATCTTAATTAGTGTCAAAACAAGGAACGTAACAACGCCGGTCTGACGGTGTCGCGTGGAAACAAGGGACTGTAGACAATACAGTCATAGCTGGTGTCAACGTTTAATCATCACCGACTGGGAAATAAATGAGAACGGCGATTAATTAGTGGAATCCTCATTCCTTGTTTGTCAGAAGGTGTCAAATACATTGCCTGGTGGATGAGTCAGCGATGAATTTTGCTGAACTGTGCGGAGTAGTTTGTCTGCCAGCGCCTTGAACGGACTTTGAAATGCCCGACGGAAGCATCGAAACGCCGCGTTGGTGTCCAGAACTAAACACAAACAGCGCGGTTCACCAAACGTGCGACTCGCTGGCGCCTGTACCCACTGAGCAAGGTATTGAGTCTGTACCGCCTCTAAATTTCTGAAATTAGTCATATATTTATCCGAATTATTGATAATAAACGGCCGGGATGATTTTTCTCCCTCCCACTATAATGCGTGGATTTGACACTCGACTTAACCGCCACCCAGTTTTACCACAGACACGATTTGAAAGTAGTTTTTGCTATGGCACATCGTGGAATAATTTGAACAATCTTTCTAAAACCACGACCGATCAAACGATTGTTGAATTAGGATTTTTGGTCAACATAGTTTGTTTCGTTAGTTTAAACTGTACACTCATTTTTTTTTACAATCCAAATATCACGAATTTCCCCACGTATCGTGCCTGTGGTTTAATGATTCTTTCATTTCTCACGGGCATCTGATAATAACAATGGTGATTGTTGCATCACAGTGTGAAAGTTCTGTGGGAAAGATTTTAGAAGCATACAGTAAATTCCAACTTATATGACTATATTTAAACTTCAAGCTAAAATTATCCCACGCTATATTATGTTGAAAACAATATGGTGCAAAGCAATGTTATATAACGATGTAAATAATAGATTTCCCAGAAAAAGACACAAATGACGATTTAATAGTTATCAATAGGGCGTAAATATTAACCAGGAAGGAGAACGCTGTACACAAGAAACACAGGGGAACCAGCAGCATCTAAATGTTTAGATAGTGTATATTCCTGTACTAATCGGGAAAATACAAAACGACACACAATACACAAATCTTACAATGCTAGTTTGTTACGGAACAAATTAATTCTTTATGAAACGTGAACATACAATTATTATCCCTCTTTATTTCCCACCTTTCGAGGTGTGAAATAAAAATACAAAGAAAGAAATTTTTCTTATCTCCCTTTAACTTGTTAAAGATTTTAGGATTCCATTGTTTTGTAAGTCTTTCGTTTGTTTTAAACACGCGGAAACACTTTGATGACACAAATTGTAACATCAAATACAGAGTTCAAGTTTGGGTGACAGATAAACGGACCTCGCATATAAATATTATGGGAACGAATCTGTGGCATTATTTCAACCAGGGGCGTCGATCCGTGGTTCGGATTGGGGGGGGGGGGGCAAAAGTGAAAAAAATTTCGGCGCGCTTTGCGCACCAAATTGCAATACAAAATTGTGAGCGCAGAGCGCGCGGAAAATTTGACAATTTCGTATATTTGATGGTATTTTTATGCTACGTTTAATGGTTTTGTAGTGCTTTCCGATGTTTTTTTAAAAAAACATATCCTTGTATTTCATATGAATTTTTCAAGTTATCAAAATTATTGGGGGGGGGGGGCAATTCGATATGTACTTTGCTCCCAATATTTTCATGGGGGGGGGGTTCGCCCCCGTGCCCCCACACGGATCGACGCCTCTGATTTCACGAAATTGATTAGTGATTTAATGAAGTGTGTTGTGTTGTGTTGCGTTGTGTGTGTGTGTGCGGGGGGGGGGTATGGTGTGTATATGTGTGTGAGGCGTGAGTGTATGTATGTGTGTTTAAGTGTGTTACTATGTATGTATGTATGTATGTATGTATGTATGTATGTATGTGGTGTTTTACAGTTGTGGGTGTGTGTGAGAGAGCGTGTGTGTGTTTTGGGGGGTAGGTACCGTATGTGTGTATGTGTGTGTATGTTGTAATTATGTAATTATGTATGTTATGTATTGTGTTGTGTATTTTACTGTTTGTTGTTTGTGTGTATGCGTGTGTGTGTGTGTGTGTGTGTGTGTGTGTGTGTGTGTGTGTGTGTGTGTGTGTGTGTGTGTGTGTGTGTGTGTGTGTGTGTGTGTGTGTGTGTGTGTGTGTGTGTGTGTGTGTGTGTGTGTGTGTGTGTGTGTGTACTATTTATTTATTTAGTTCACAGGAACACATGACAATAATATAATTACACAAATATAGCAATATAACACTTATAGCAACCAATGCCTGGGAATTACCTATAAGAAATAATAATTTTTTGGCATAAAGGCACTCCTCATTAGTTGCTGTAAATGGGTATTTAAATAGGCCCGAAATGGCCCCCTTAACCCTGCCATTATAGTTCCTCTCAACATGACGACTATGAGATGTGGCCATCAAGGTATGTTCAAGGTATGTTAAACAAGATACATGCAAAATATACACTTATATAGGATGCATGTGGCAGGCAATAAAACAAAACAAAACAAACAAACACTTTATCTGGGGTGTGCACAGCATGTGTGTCTGTTTGTTGTGTTCGTCACCTCGTGTTTGTCTGTCTGTGTTTGTGCGTGATTTGTGTGTATCTATGTTTGAATATACTGCTGCGGGATGGAATGAGCACTATAATAAGGAATAATATAAACAAAAAGGGAGCGTACATCATTTTTATTCCCCACTTGACACGCTTTCCGTCACCATGGTAACGTATAGATTGGTATACCATATATGCAGCTGGCAGTCATATTGACGTTTGTCACGTGACTTCCGATTTTGACGCATTTCCAACAATAATATACAATGCAGAAGTGTCCGATCGATTGTTTTTGCCGAATCTATAAAGTGATTGGCGTGCGACACGGGGAATGGGAGAGAGCACGTAGTCTAGGTCTTCTACCGAGTGATGACATCAATCCAGATTTCGTGTTATTAATTACTGTAAGGATTCATTTTAAAGACAAAAGTTGCCAATGATCATGCACAGTTTCAAAACGTGAGCGACATAATCCTCCATGCTCTAAGTGACTTTGATAAGGTCTAAACATGAAGCCCTGACAAAAATTGTCCTTTAAATTATTTAGTGTTATAAAAAAGGAAAATCTATTGAGTACTCAGTAAATGCTGTTTATTTCTCCTGACGACGGAAAGAGCATACTGTCCGAAACATACAGAAAAATTGAGAAAATACTTTCAAACAGTTCTTTTCAGAACTACAAATACCAAGAAAGAAATTATCTCGATATACATGGTGACATCCGCAAAAGTATAGAGTACTCAGTGTGATCGAATACATCCGTTTTCTCCTATAGACTACTAGTACTGTGTTTTAAATCTAGACTACTTTGTACTCAACCGGAGTAATAACTCACATTTGATGTTTATCCATGCATACCTTGCCAATGGCAATATTCTTTCCAAACCTTTGTATTCTACGATGTTTATTTGTCCATTTGTCCATTGAATATGGGTGTTGGGGACTGAGGAACGAGGGATTTTACCTATTTATTTACTGCCGGCAAGCAAAAACAAGAACAAAAAACATCAACAAACATCGAACAAATACACACACACACACACACACACACACACACACACACACACACACACACACACACACACACACACACACACACACACACACACACACACACACACACACACACACACACACACACACACACACACACACACACACACACACACACACACACACACACACACACACACACAACAATCCCAAAATCGGTACACAACAAAAACAGATGGCGGTCAAGAATCGCAATGAAACTGCGAAAAGACGAAAGTCAAAAGTGATAAGTATCGAATATGGCTGAAAATAGGCGTACAATTTTTGATGCTTAATCAATAAAGCATTTTGATCCAATTTATCATTAATTTGATAATACAGAGATGCACAGCATACATGTACCTTCTAAATGACATTGTAAATTCTCTCTACAAATCTTTCATTCATTCATTAATATCCCGGGGGGGGGGGGTACTCAAATTTGGTTCCGACGAGGGTGTATACAGGCTGAAGTCGAAAAACCCGACCCTTTTTTAAAGGGTCATTGTGGCGGAAAATGGTACCTATTATTAAGGTTTTTTTTATTAAGAAAAATGGCATTTTTGTTCATTTTAGCGATGAAACAGGCGAAAATATCTAGTGTAAATCGTAAAATTTTGAAATCATGATCCATGTTTAAGGATTTCCCCCCCCCCAGAAACCATACCTATGTTTAAAGTTTTTTTTTGGCGAAAAATTCACCTATTAGAGCCGCACACTCCCGTTTACCCATAGATACTATAATATCTATGGTATACCAAGTATACCCCACCCCCAGGGATTAATATGCTGATGCTTAGTTTCTCATAGAGTTACGCTTGTCTTCAAACACGCGAAAAGCTGCAAAATTTAAGACCTTTTTTATGAATTACAAAAACTAGGACATAATAAACGTAATAAAGCTTACTCATCCATCTGGCAAGTAGAATGATCGGCTTTTGAGCAAAGTTCACCTCTATCTCCCGGATGGTGGATATGACCGTAAGAAAGGTTCTTTCCGGGCTTTGTTTCCATTGTCTTATTTTGCTTGTTTTGCTTAAAGACACAATTTCACAACAGCCACAGTTAGAAAAAAAATGTGAGCTACATAATCTTCCATGCCCTGTGTCTTTGATAATTTCTAGAAATAAAGCCCTGAAAAAAATTGTATTTTATAATATTTAGTGCTTTAATATAGTGAAAATATATGAGTATCTAGTTGCACTTGTCTCGACCCTGTGCATTTCCTTCAATAGACTGATAGACTACTGTGTTATTTATACATCTACTACTACTTTATACTCCACCTGATTAATAAGTCGGGGTGATGTTTATCCATGTATACCTTGCCAGTGACAGCATAACTTTTGTATTCTGGGATGTTTATTCCATTTGTAGAGCATAATAGCTCAAATATCAAAGTTTGACCGTTTTTTTAATTGAAGTTCCACAATGTTTATTGTGTAGGTTTTCCAAGTGTGATTTGTAGCCGTCGTTGAATTTGTGGGAAAATATGATCATGAATTTTGAAATGATTTATTTTTAAATCTTTCTATATCGTGTCGTGTAGAAATGTAGAAAGAGGGATCATCGATGGCAACTGAAAAGGTGCATGACAAGATTGGAATTAGTCTTCAATTTAGGACGCAATGCTCCCAAAATGAAGTATATAAGTAAATTACATGATTGGGGGTAGTCCTCAACTTGGGCTGAAACGACTCTAGAATCAAGTAAACTATGCAAGGATTATCCTGTGAAAATCTTGTAGTCAAACGTTGACTCGTTCTAGAATAACTAATGTCTATTGTGCCCGGAAAAAAAATACCAGTATGTTCATGCTTGATTCTCCTTATGTAAACACATTACAGACAAATCCTTCCAGCTGGGAGATCCACTCCAGCTAGTGTGTAGTTGGTATACATTTCAACTCATTTGGTTCTTGAGGCATTTTCAATTAGTGTTCCCAATCATGTCACTAACCTTTAAGTTTCTGCTGTGAAAATTTCATAGTCATACATTTCCTCTTTGTTGTACAATTATCAGAAAATGCTGCGACTTTAAAATGTGTTGAGTAGCATTTTATTTCTGTCAATACTGCCAAAGTAATTCTTTTTTCTCCTCAAGTAAACAAAATTCAGGAGAAATCCTTCCAACCTGAACATAGTATATTTGAATCATTTGGTATAGGCATTTTTATTTTATTATTTTTTGCCTTTTACAAATACTTTAATCAAGTATAGGACAAAACTTCGTTGAACACTTACTGCTGATAATGAAAAAATAAAATAAAAATAAGCAACAATGCAACTTGGAATGCATGTGCATTCCTAATCATTCTGGAATTTCCAGTGACTGTGCCAAAAAGATATTTGGTCATTTCACAATGGACCTTCGTAGTAGGGTCAATGCTTTCACAATTGCTTCGTTTGAAAATTCTTTAAGAAAATGTTAAAGTGGTGTGATTCCTACTCACAGTCACAATGAATTCTCAAAATTCGAACACATTCGTAATTCATATACAACCAGACAAAACAATTTATAAATCATCTTGATTTTCCTTTTAACCTTTTTCTTTTAAACTTTTTAAAAGTCTGTATACATGGAATCTCACCTCAGACCTCCCGCTTGCAAACATTTCATGGTAAGAGCGCCGTTCCTTACGTTGGTCACCGCGTAATGGGTTTGGTGCGCGAGTTATGACGTCAGATGGCTCCATCAGTGGCCCGAAGATGACGTCATTTCATTCTGACCGCAATTAGGGCAGCACAATAATAATAAAGGCATTATCCACATCGTATAACCTTGACTTATAGACGCGTGTGAAAGGTAACAATTACTCCAATTCAATGTATATCGGAACCAATAAAACTTAAACCATGTCGAGGGTAGATTTATGACCCATATGGAGGACAATGACCGAACTCAATTACAAAAACACAAAAACATTTTGTACTGTGTTGGTTCCTATGAAAGAAGAATGTATGTACATTATCTAAACACAGACAGTACCTGTTATTAAAGTTATCGTTGTAGAACACACACATGCCCACATGAAGTAAATAATGCGTAAAGATAAGTTTGCAAACTATGTTTAACAGAAACATCTGACTTAAATGAATTCAATCCTCCTCAAAGCAAACAGGCAAGGAGATAAATTTTCACTTTGGGAATCTGACACAATATAGTTATAAAACGTTTAGCATTCAAACTGATAAAATAGCACTTGTTCTCGGGGTTGGTGTTTTCATGACAACATTGAATTTGGCGCTGCTTGTTGGTCAGTATATAAAATGTTGAATTTCAATAGTTCAGTTTCTTTTTAATGAAGATATACGCCACAATCCTTCTCTAGTGTGTTCTGGCAACTTTACCCCCAAAAATTAAGTTTGCGGAGACACATGGCGAAGCGTCATACTTATAACTAAATTTATAGGGTGATGTACCCCAATGTATACAAAAATTCTAACATACAACCCTTTCTTCCTTCAACACCGAATCAAACGTTAAACCTGTCTATTGCGATATTGCAAGGTAAACGAAAAAGTGGCCTTTGTAGGCAGGTGGCTGCTATGGACAGGTTTTGAAAACATAACTTGTCTCCATTGCGGTGCGGGGGAGGGGGTAGGGGATTATTACCCTATCAATCCCGTGCATATCGTGGCTATATGTTGAAATAAATACATAGTATTAGGCTCATGACAGTGTTGAAAAATAATTGTTCCATTCAATGGTTGCGGGGGAGGAGTGATACCCTATCAAATCCCGGTGGCTAGTGGCTATATCTTTGAAATAAATAATAATTAGGCAAATCCTGATGGTTTTTAAATATAACACAAGTGAGTGTTCGGATAGGATACACATATTAAAAATTGTCTCATCAAATAAACCACTCTTCGATAGCAAATTCACACTTTTAATGAAAAATCCTAACTGAAACATCCATAAAGTGATCAAAATTAGTGAATGCTTTCAGAGGGCGCTTGTTGGAGACCATAGTTGCACGGAACAAGGTGTAGGTGGGGGGTTGCATTGTTTTGCACGCTGCACCCCCCCCGCAGAGATTAGGATTCACCCTAATAACAACAAAAAAAAATGACCATCTTTTTGGGCTTTCATACGTTTGTTTCTCAACTTTAGTTCTCACCTCCCTAGATGGCACCCTCCCTTTCACATCCCGAGATGTGCACTCCCATGCCTCAACCAGGTACCCCTTGCTGACATGGTTTTTCCTCTTGAATTTTGG
>JZLH01S0034878.1:114393-125607 GCA_001188425.1 Eucidaris tribuloides
CGTAAGATGTGCACCTCCCCACACCAAGTTAGTTCCACCTCCGCAAGATGTGCACCTCCCCATGCCCAAACCAGCCTACGCCCCTGATTCATCTTGTTTGATCAACATTCTAACATTAATGTCGCATACCCTAAGAAAGTTAAACTTGCGCTGAGCAATCAGCCAAATAATTTGACTCCATCGCTTTCGAACATCGCACGCACACGCAATTACATGTATATGGCTAATTTGATTTGATTTAAGTTAATTTATTATTTCACTTCCATCGTAGGTATAAACAAATATAATGCCATTTAAATATAATTCTGAACCAAATTGCGTTAAATAAAACAAGATACTCGTGCATGCACACTTCGTGCATGATTCTTTTTAACATAAACAACCTCGAATTGAACCAAAAATATAAACAAACGAACAGATATGCTTGGATTTGGACATTCTAAATCAAAACAAAAATGTTGTGATAATATAAGGCATTTCCCACGTCAACAAAACAAAAGGAAAACGGCATAAAAAAGAAATATAACTACATGAATAGGTATCCGTGTAAAGGGACAACATTGAAAAAGGGTAAATTTAATGAGCTAATCCTTTTATTAAGTAATAATAACGAAGAAAAAATAAAAATGCCCCCCATCTGTACGGAAGTGGGAAAGAAAAATAGCTAGAAAACTTACCTTAACTGCACCGCCATTGAGATCGGTTCCGGTGCTGCCAGCCGTGATTGTACCGTTCGGGACACGGTCTGTAGCCGTGTCCAAGGTATGGATCTTGCTGACTGGGATACACAGAACACGACTGGCGATCTAGATGAAACAATACGAAGAAATTACGTTACATCATTTTGTGAGTCATAAATTATTTAAATCTAGTATGTCATTGATAAAAACTTTTGCTTAACACAAAGCTGACTTGCTGAATATAGTTCTGCAATGATTAAGGATTATTCGGTATGCTTATTTATTTTGCAAAGTAGGCAATCAAGTAAAGGGAAATCCAAAGTATAATAGCACGCTTCATTGTAATTACTGTCGAGTTAAAATACTAAACAGCGAAAGGAAGGAAGAGAAGAAAGAAAGAAGGAGAAGAAGAAGAAAAAAACAAAAAGGAAAAAAGAAAATTAACGTAATACAATACAATACAATACAATACAATACAATACAATACAATACAATACAATACAATACAATACAATACAATACAATACAACCAATACAATACAATACAATCAATCAATCAATCAATCAATCAATCAATCAATCAATCAATCAATCAATCAATCAATCAATCAATCAATCAATCAATCAATCAATCAATCAATCGATCTTGTATCTGATCTGTTTTTCTTCCGGCAAAAAACATGAAAAAAGAGCATATAGTGATTTTCCTAATTTTATTTTGTTCGTGTCTATAAAGTACAACGTCTCAGGTGTCATCTGGATATTCTGTTCGACAACACAAGAACCGGCTGTATCCTTTTCACTCACCGTTAATTTAGTCCAAACTTGCAGTAAAGAATTCAGCCCCAAATTATTATGATACCTTTCAAAGATGGATAAGTAAACAAAGAAATAAGCACAAAGTATGAAGGAAAGATAACAAATTGATAAATCCATTATATCCATATTGAGTTCGTTGACTTCGTTCGCAGAAATAATGATGATGTTATCTTTTACGGAATTGATACTTATCATTTCAACCGAAATCCAATAATTTGGAAACATGAACAATGTTATTTGCGAGAATGTTGACGTGCAATGCAAACCATTAATTATTCTCAGACCTATTCAAAGACTGACCACGATAATATCTTCTCCGTGCGCGTGTGATACCTGCAGTATACCATTATGGGAAACACGTTGGAACTTGTGAATTTCGTTCGTCCGCAAAATGATTATACGAAGTGACTCAGACTTCGAATATATTGGAATCGGATAAACTCGTCGAAATAAGAAATGAAATTAACCGGGCAGCGAAGCTGACCTGAAGGGAAAGGCTAGTTGCTCCAATTTTCACGATCGAGTAGATCTTATAGGGCTTCATTACTTCGCCCGCCCCAGAAATATATTTGTCATCAAGGACGGCGATCGGGGTAGTAGCGGGGGACGGAGGGGGGGGGGTATGGTAGGGGTAGCGGAACGTGTCCCCCAGATTTTTTTTTTCTGGGGGACGTCTCCCCTTGTGTTTAAAAAGTTAATTTATTTGTTTAGCATCATTTTGTATCTGCAAACCTATTTAAAAGGTAAATGTGTTGGAAAGAAATTATCAAACTTTATTAATGTCCGAGGGGGGGGGGGGATTTCAAATTCTCTTAATTATACAAGTATCCTTAAGCGTTTTTTTCCAGTGCGAAGGTATGATTATTTTGCCTCAGGTGTTTTTTGTCCCTCCCCAAACTTTAGGCGGTAATGCTATAAGTTATGTTATGATATGGTATGGTATTTATTGCCGTGGAGTGTCATGCACTATACAAGAACGTGTGTTTTTTTTTTGGCGGGGGGGGGGGGGGGGGCGGGGAGGGGCGAGGGTTTAAAGAGGGTGTACTGTAATGAAATCGCCGCTACTATGTCATGTTTGTACTGGGAGATGAAGTAATTTTCACTCTCAATTGCGTTCACAAGTGATAACGTAGATAACGCACTTACTTCCAAATTGTGTACTGCATATCCTCATAAGTATACACCAGTAAAATGAGAGTATTCCTTCCATTCTGTATAAGCATGCTGGACGAAATTATGATTATGTTTCAGAGAATGTCGGGTTGTCTTGCATTACTCATCGTTTTGCGCCCCAATATACGTGAACTCGAAAGGTCAATCTGCTGAGAAATTTGGGCAAATAATGAGATTATCGGTTGTTCTGTGGAGATGATGTGGTCTGCGATTCCGCATAAATGCATGGTTTGCATTTTGCGGAAAATACTCAGTTCATATATTTACCAAGAAGCGTTCATTCATTGAAGACATGAGAAAAGTAATTGTATTGAAATACTTTTGGATCACTTTCATTATTGGCGTCAAAATCCGTAGTATCTACTTGAGGTTCGCGTATGATGCTCTTTTTGGAACAATACTTGTAGCCCTATATGGAGTTTAATCAAATTCTATATGGCAAAGACATCATGATACTTAAAAAAGAAAAGGTCAAATTTCCCTGGTCATTTATTTTCCGTGTAAAATTGTATACAATTTACCAGGAGCAGCCTGATTGCGCTCTTCAGCCGGTATACAACGCGGATTTAATGGTACTTGGTTATTTTCCCTACTGGATTATGTAATGGAAGGCGAGAAGAATCGACAAAAAAATTATACAATTTCACACCAAAAAATAATTTTCAATGAAAGTTTGACCAGGAGTTTTCTGTATATATTATATTTTCCTTTGGGCCTATATAGTGCAGTTTTCTGTATTTTCTATGAATATTGTCTAAATCCATATATATGAATATATACTATATCATAAGGAAATATAATCTGTGTGCAATGCAGTTCATTCCTGTACTAAAATGTCTCCCAGTAGGCCTAATTGATACTTATGTTGAGATCCCCCCCAAAAAAATCATATATCATTATTATTATTATTATTTATTTCGGCAAATCAAAAAGTACAAAATACAATCATATGACACATAAAAATGTACATAACGCAATTCAGAAACGTGCATCCACTGGACTGGGGTTTAGGCCATGATTTATGTAAATCTTTACATTACGAATGATTTTAAGCTTATTTATTATTTTTTTTATTCAGCTCATTTCGGGTTGTGCAAATCATTGCGCCACATGTAATAAACGAGAACAATCCGTGGACTTCAGAATTTGGGATGACGATGCGTCACGGCTGATGGGAGAATATAGAGATCATGTCAAAATTTGGAAAATGGCGTCATTTTACGAACAAGGCGATCGTACTCGTACGATTCCGTACCGAACTGGTCGTATGTGAAATGTTCCACACATATCGTGTTCGCACACGTTCAGGTTGGAAAAATCGTTTTTGTGACTCATTTTATACGATTGTTTTGCTACTAACATCTCTCACCATTGAGAAATAAAACACAATAAGAATCGTGGCCATTCCATTCATTCATAAAAAAAAAGAAGTTTGGTTCCTTCGGACCGTGGCCTAGAACTGTCGCCAGGCTCTTTATACAGTCTGGACGCATGAAACCACCTTTATTGCCCGTTGAGATACCTGGATGTATTCTTTCAACGGCTTGTTGAAGACTAATTTATATAAGGGAAAACTCCCACTTCGAAGTTTGCATACTGATTGTCAAGGATGACATCACAGCAGGAACCCTTGATTGGTTGGAAATGATGTCATTCGGTGCATAACCTGTACATTTTTCTAAACGATTACAAACGATATCGATATGGATCCCGGCCGCAATCGATCCCTATCGTGAGGAGTCGGATTTTGTGATGGACGAAGCGACGGGTTTCAAGAATTTTCGCCATAATGTAAGAAACTGACGAAATCTGGCGAGGAAAATACTGGCTCTGTGAGAGCGGAAGAAAGTGCCCAGGTCGGGAGCCATGTGGCGAGTGAGTTGAGAGAGACTGTTGTACATATCCCAGCCTCCAAAGGCTGCCGAAAAATTATCGTGAGGTGAGTACGAGCGACGGGTGTATTGAATCAATTCGTGGAATAGGCTCCACATCCCGGAACCAAACGGGAACCTTGCGCGCAGGGTAATGTGTGCAGGTGCGATGCGATATCGCGCGACAGCTGTTTGTGCACGCATATGAAGCGAGCTCGAGCTGGCATCTCCGACATAAATGTATGATTGGAATGAAAAATCAGAAAATAATCGGTTTATTATGATTTTTTGTTCAATATATGACGGTTGGGTTGCTGGTAGATTCTGTAAGGTTACTAAATGCTATTTAATGCTTGCTAATCAGTGCAAGCAAACTGTCGTCATGTGTTTATGTTTATTTACCAGCATTTTTTTCTGTCAGAAATCAAGCTCAGAGACCGAGCCCATGCATGCGCATGCAAGCTCAGTTCAGCTCATCTTTGATTGAATTGGTGGGGATGTTGCTTAGTTATTCATAAATTGATTATGATAAACAGAAGAACACATTTTCAAGGATTCCAAGACCTGTGTACTGTAGTGTAGGCTGTAGTAGCTATAATCATCACCATTATCACCATCATCATCATCATCATCATCATCATCATCATCATCATCATCATCATCCTCATCCTCATCATTCATCCTCATCCTCATCCTCATGCATCATCATCATGCATCGTCATCATCATCATCATTATCATCATTATCATTATCATCATCATCATCATCATCATCATCATCATCATCGTCATCGTCATCATTTCTTATTATTACTGGTATTATTACTGCATTTAATTATTATCATTATTATTATTATTATTATTATTATTATTATTATTATTATTATTATTATTATTATAATCATTATTATTATTGTTATTAGTATCATTCTCTTTATTATTATTATTATTATTATTAGTATTATTATTATTATTATTATTATTATCATTATTATTATTATTATTATTATTATTATTTTTTTATTATTTAATCGTCATCATCACTGTTTGCTGAACAAGATTTGAGCATTCTGTTTGACTGGGTGAAATCTGGAAATGGCTTGATGCCAAGTCAAAATGAGATCCTTTCCCACATTGGAAACAAAAATCACAAAATGGAAAAGATACTATTACAATATAGGCCTACTAAATATAATTTTATTAAGTTTCTTTTGATTGAAGTTTTCCGTTCCTGTATCCTGGTTTTGTTATTTTGTGGAGTTGGTATATTTCCCAGTTGGAATTATATTTCCCTCCCGTCGACAGGAAAATAATAAATTTTCTTTTAATATGAAGAGGGATTGAGGGAATTTCATGTTGATATCCGGCAAATATGACAAAAAGCAAATAATATGCTAATCCCATTTCTTTTCCCATCGTAATTACTGGGCTTATCAAGTTCCAACTAATTCATGTTGAATATTGACATCTTATTGGCAGGGCTCTACACTAAATTTTTAATTGACTTGTACTTGCATTTGCCCTTTGGGCAAGTAAGATTATTACTTTTAGATTTTTACTTGCCCAAAAGAAAAATGTGCTTCCTGGATAAATGCCAAATTCATAAAAAAAAAATATGATTTTTCACTAACTTTAACCACTGAGGCCCTTTTTATGGCATTGAAAGTTTATTTTATGCTGGTGTTTGGTTGTACATGTAGGTGTGATCAATTTGCAGCATTTCACACATATCTTGTTAACTTTTGTTAACATTTTTGGGCATGTTCTCCTCATTTATTTTGAAGTTTTACTTGTCTATTTGGGCAAGTAAATTTTCAATTATTAATTTGTTACTTGTCCGACATGAAATTTTTTTTTGCCCCAGTTATTGATCTGTAGATTAATAGATAAAAGTAAAATAGGGAATAATTTGTGTTATTGAACAACTAGGAAAAATCATTTTTTAGGTAACCTGCTGTAAAATCTTTTCCACTCTGCAAAGTTCTCCATTTCTAATACACCTATCAATTGTAAGACGCACCCCTCGACCCCTGGGAATGGTGCGTCACTTGTCAAATGTGAGTCGGATTTTCATATACCATGACGCACCTGTGTGTCTTAACTACACTGTATGACGGACCAGTTTCTTACAATGACTGTGCCTAGGCCTATTTTAACGTACCGGTATACAAACTGACGCACCCCATTCACCATGCTGACAGACCAAATGCTTCCATGACGGTCCCTGCGTCATTATTTCTTGGTAAATGACCCACCCATGACGCACCTTTCCCGGGGGTCGAGGCCGAGGGGTGCGTCTTACAATTGATAGGTGTATAACAAATTAGGGAAGTGAAGACTCATGTCTACTCTTAACCCTGAACTCCTTATGTGCCGAAGTCGCAGATCTGCACCAAATAGTACACATAAAATCCACAGAAGTTTGAATCCTCTGGCATGTTAAGAGTTAATGTGCCAGAGTGATGCCCAAATATTAAAATTGACAGTTGATTTATCCTGGTAAATAATTGTATGTCACATTGTCAAAACTTAGGCAATGCCACTCATCTATTGAATATAGGCCTTAACCATCATAGTATTGAAGGATTAAGAGCCCGATTGTTCTGTGAATGCACCTAAATACATGTAGGTACTTGGCACAGTGGTGAAAGTGGATACAGTATTGAACAATATCTTGGGACTGAAGTTTTCACTTGTTAGTGGGTTAAAGACACAGGCTAACATTGTGGAGCTTCAAATTAAAAAAAAAAATTGTCAAACTTTGCTATCTGAGCGACATAGTGGAGTTTGAATGGACACACAAACATCCTAGAATACAAAACTTTGGAAATTTATGCTGTTACTGGCAAGATATTTATGAATAAACAATTATTACTCGGGCCGAGTACAAAATAGCCAAGATCTGCACATACATGTAAGTCTGTGGGAGGAAATGGACAGGTGAATCCAGTCAACTTACGATTTTTTTTAAACTGAGATTTTTTTTAAAACTGGAAACAATGCCATACAATGCCTTTAAGACAGACTCTATGAACCTGAAAATTTTTCAGCTGGTTTTATTAGCTGGTTTGTTAAAAAGGAATTGTAACAATTTCACCAAGTCATAATTAAATTTGTTTTAAGCTAGAATAATGTACATGTAGAACTGGTACTAGTCTATACAGCTGAGTGATCTGAAACAGTTTTTGTTTGCATGTAGGTCAATTATTCCTAGGTAGACCCTGGACAGAATTCTGTTCTGAGGTCATTCATGTGAATTATCATGCATCCCATACTTCCAAAGAGTGTGTCCATCTTCCTTCTACATGTACATATTACTCCTACCTTATCTGTTTTGCACAGAAAGTAGGCCTACATATATAAACATTTTTCCGTAATTAAAATATTAAGTTATTAACCTTTCCAGATCCAGGACCATTGCAACAAAACTTCATTTGCTCTAAGGTGTATCGTTAACCTCAATTTTGCCAAGAGCCTGGCTACATGTACATCACCACACAAAAACGGGTAGGATTTTTTTTTCCCATTCTACACCAAAAAATAATCAGATAGACTTGTACAAAACAAAACATTTTCCTGACATTTTGGATACAAATTTGTCATAATACCAGATCTTTCTCTTTTGCATATTATTGCATCTTCCAGTTCTCATCCTGCATCAGTGGCAGGCCCAGGATTTACCGAAAGGACAGGGCTGTTGGGCAGGCCTGTGGGAGCAGTTTTAGCTGGCAAGAATACGGGTGGGTCAATGTGCTGGGAACTTCGTGGAGCAATTAAAACTGAAAAGCACAAACTTAGAAAATAGATAATAAACTACATAAATTCATCTCATTTTACTTGTATTGCCTTGCCTCCCCCACTTTCCTCCCCCACTTTCCTTTCCCTTTTTTGCTTATTATAGGCAGGCAAATAGGAGGGGGATGGCCCTGGTTGGGGGGGGGGTCCCGACCTGACCATACATGTAAATCCACCACTGTTGCAGTGTTCATACTCCTGTCTTACTATTAGTATCAGCCATTCCTAACTTCTTCAACTGTTTCTTCTCCCATTCACCTTTTTTTGCTTGATAGTGATGATCATTATGTATTTCCCTGAATCCAGATGATACATGTACCTTTCTTTTTTCGGACTCCTTTTCGTGATTTTTTAGACCCAAGCATAAAGAAAAAAAATGGAAAAACAATTAACATTTTGCCAATCTTTGGGAATTTTTGCTGGATACATTTCATCCATGTTTACATTGTTTCAAATCATCATCACAGTATAAACATAACACATTTTGTATGACCATATAATGTAAAGAGTCCCTTCTCCATAAAGACAAAATTATTTTACTGACATAAGGGGTGACTGAACAGTTTCTACAGTATGCAATATGTATGCATACAGTAAGTTGGTTCAAGATTGTAGATTGTAATCACAATCAACATTGTGCAAATATAATCAAGTTAAAAGAACACAATTTCACACAGTGACTATCCATAGTGATAACTGTATGTACAGTACAGCGTAGGAAATACCCTGGGGCGACGGGCGATTTAGCCCCCAAAATTAACAGAATAGCCCCCTAAAATCACTAAATAGCCCTCAATTTTCCTCATAGGGTTCAATGTATAACATACGAAAATGGCTAAATTGGGGTTAAAAGTAGCCCCAGAAAATAAAATTTTATTTCCTGCCCTGGTACAGTACTTGTACAGTACATGTACTTGTATACTGTATGAATATCAGATTGGCATTTTGAAACTGCCATGTGTTTTTCTGTGATGAAAAATATAAAATTTACAGGGCAGCTGCATGAGAAATTGGCTAATACAGTATATAGAGTTACAGCTGATTTCTTTTCATACTGAAGTATTACATTTTCATCTGGAAATGCAAGCCATGACATAATTTACAGTTTTGTACAGTACACCCATTGAAACACATAGCTCAATACTGCACTGAACTGTTTGGGTCCCTGTATTCACAGATTGTAGTAGCATCATTAAAAGGCAGGGAATCTCATTTGCACCCCTCCCCACAGTACAGCAAAAGATTACCCCTGCCTGTAGGCTATTATTGAAGGACATGTTTGTGAAATCTGGAGATCAGTAATTATCTAAAATTTGAAAAATGTGCCAACAACCAATTGCTGTGTACATGTAGTGTACATATATGTTCCATGGTAGGAAATTTTGTCTTGAGATAGAAATAAAAATCTAACAGTCCCTATAATTACATTAACCCGTTACAGACGATTTGAGTTCACTATAACATGCATTTTCCATTGACACGATTTAACTTGTACTTACATGTAGTCTTCCATGGGTTAAACCTGAGTTTCTAGCTCCTATACTAGATGGTATTCCCTTCTACATGTGCCGGTACACAATGTTTATTTTGAGGCATGCATTCAAAAGAGATTGCAGTGCCTTTAAATTCTACCTATAAAATTAACAGTGAAACTAATAATTCAGTAGTGTTAGTTTACAACTACTGTAACAGCTGTCCAAGCCATTTAGGCTTCTACATATCATGGAGGTAGAAGGAGATACCTTCATGACCATATTCACTTTAGAACTACAGCACATGTGTCATATTTTATTACAGTGTATTTCCCTTTTGACAAAAATGTCTTTCCCTGGTATTTGGAATTATTACAGGTACATCACGTAACATCTGTGCGCCATTGGCTTGTGTATTGGGTTACTGCACCGCGAGTTAACTGTTAGCTAACATGCAAAACCTGTGCAGTTCGCGAAGGCTGTTGATGACTCATCATCCTTGCACACAACACACACTTTACTGCTAGTCTGGCTTCCAGACATTTAGATTAACGTATCCTGTATTAATAAGGAACTACTATCTAGAGCTATATCATTTCAGTATCCTGTATTAATAAGGAACTACTATCTAGAGCTATATCATTTCAGTATCCTGTATTGATAAGGAACTACTATCTACAGTGTATCTCAAAAATAATTGTGCAAGTCAAAAGCGCCCTCTTTCGTAATGAGAAAAACATTTTTGTGAGGTCATGCTTACATCACCATCAAGGATATACATGTAGTCTTAGCTTTCAAATGCCGTTTGTTCTGTTCAGTTTGCTTGTTTTCATCCTGAGATACGTGTATGTCCAGTTTAACGTGAAAATGTAAAATCACAAATGTGCCACTTTTACTACAGTCAATATAGTAGCATCATGCCCTCTTCACGTAAAAGTGACACAATTGTGATTCCACCATTTTGTTTTTTACCAGATATCTCGAGATCAAAACAAGCAAAGTGAACAAAACAAACAGCATTTTAAAGCTAAGGAGTTTCCCTTGATGTTGACGTAAACATGTGTCACAGCAGTATTTTCTAACTGTCAAAGAGGGCGCTTTTCACTTCAACAATTTTTTTAGACGTGCTGCAGCATGTCTCAAAAAATTCAGCAAGTGAAAAGCGCCCTCTTCGGCAATTAGAAAATACTCTGGTGACATGATGCTTACATCAATGTCAAGAGCAAAGCCTTAGCTTTCAAATGCCATTTATTCTGTTCAATTTGCTTGTTTAATCTCGCAATATGTTATAAACAACAAAAGGGCGAAATCACAATTGTCACCTTTATAAGTGACTGTAGTAAAAGTGGCACAGTTGCAATTTTACCCTTTCTTATTTAAATTAACATATCACAAGATTAAGACA
>JZLH01S0034901.1:1381-22717 GCA_001188425.1 Eucidaris tribuloides
AGCGGATTGAAAAAAATTCAAATTTCGAACACCCCTTTTGTAAAGGGGGTGTTTAACACCTGTGGGTGTTGTTCACACACCCCAAACACCCCCCCTGCGTAACGCGTATTCTGCTGAAGTACATTTACCTGACTATTCAATAAATTTAAATTTTCCGCTATATCCTAGTAAATCATTTATACGTCAGAAAGTTAAAGCAATGGTTAGGGGTGAAAAATTTCTTTTATTTGCACAGTGGAACCGTAGCATATGCCCATGTTATACTCTGAATACATTTCTAGTTTAATACATACAATTTTATTCAAACAGACATCCACCTGACCATTCAATAAATTTAAATATCCTAGTTCGATGATTTACAAGTTCGGAAGTTAAAGCAACCGTTATAATCTGAATACATTTGGAGTTTAACACATTAAAGTTTTATTGAAATGGACATCCACGTGATCGAAAAATACATTTAGGTTATCCGCTATATGCGATCTGATGATGTACATGTTAGAGAAGTTAAAGAAAATACACAGTACTGGTTGATGATGAAAAATCTTTCATCAAAATTTTACATTTCATTGGTTTCCAGGTGAGAGTATATTACATTCGTATTATAATGTGGGGCTAGTTCACTTCATATGCAATAAAAAGTTGAGGAATTGGCAGTTTGAACAGGTGAAGTTTTCCATTGGAAGTTCCCATTCCAATGCTAATGTGTGTATCTTAACAATTAAACCAGTCCCACATATTTATTTCTGTGTTAGTACCTTGTCAGCAGTGGGGATTTGTGTAGCAGATTTGTCAAAAACGAAGTGTTCTGTTTTTTTCAACTACTCTCTCTTGTACTATAGTTACATTTTCAGAATATCATCTGTTCACAGAAGGTTTGAGAGCAACTGATATCAAAATGATGTTTTTCTGCAAGTACTTAACCGGTACTGTGTATTTTCTTTAAAGCAATAGCTATACTCTGCATACATTTCTAGTTTAATACACAAAATTGCAAATCATAATCATGAGCACGTCAAATAGTTCCTACACAATCTATTCATTTCTTTTATTAAAACAGCAATGAAGATCTACTCAACCCCATCAGAAAATATCATTTATCACTCAATTAAATCCATCCCTTCTTGGCAGGCGCCCATTCAAATTAACATTTTTAATCTTTGGGTTGGGTCGAATGAACATTTCTGGATTTCTCCGGTAATAAGGTGTGTGTAACCTCGAGGGGCTACTTTAGTTGGCGGCCATGGTTTCGGTGATCCATGCATTCACGTAGGCTACATCCGCGTAGACACCGTAGTAGCCGGGTTCAGCACAACCGAAGCCCCAGCTGGTGATGCCAGCGAGGTTCCAAATACCATTCTCTTGAACGACCAACGGACCTCCACTGTCATTCTGCAAAAAAAAAACGAATGATGATCAATTTTGTGAGTTAAATATGTTGGCCGCCTATCTGTTTTTATCCATCGATCTATCTCTGTGAGTGAAGTGTGTGTGTGGTGGGGGGGGAGGGTAGTAGGGGTGGGTGGGTTGGTGGGTGGGTGGTGGTGGTAGTGGCGGTGGTGATGGAGTGTGTGTGTGTGTGTGTGTGTGTGTGTGTGTGTGTGTGTGTGTGGCGTTGTGTGTGCTGATGGTGTGTGTGTGTGTGTTGTATGTGTCTGTGTATAAGTGGTGTGTGCATGTGTGTATGTGTGTCTGTGTGTCTGTGTGTTTGTGTGTATGTGTGTGGTGTGCGTGCGCGCGCGCGCGCGCGCGTGTGTGTGTGTGTGTGTGCCGATGTACGGTATGTGTCTGTGTCTGTGTGTCTGTGTGTCTGTGTTTGTGTCTGTGTGTGACGGTGTATATGTCTGTGTGGGTGAACGTGTGTGTTGGGGGTGCGTTTTTGTGTCAAGACAGAAAGAAATATAATGATCAGATAAAAAAAAATGTATAGTCCCACCCAGTAGCCTATTAATAATCTTGTTCATTGCAATTTCATCGCTATTCATCGTAACTTGTCTAACGTTTTTGTAATATAGAACAATTCTGGTATAATGTCAAATTCAAACAGCTAAAACTTCTCACACATGTATGTTGGGGTAAAGCGTTATGTACAAAAGTTGTTGATAAAACTAATCCGTTCTAACCCTGTATTTTTTTATTTTAAAATTTGTGATGTTACAGTTAATTTTGTGAAGTAATTTATTTCCAATAAAAAAGACTTTTACAATGGCATAAAATTGTGCATGTTTTTCTCACTTCACAAAAACTGGTATTTTGAAATCTCAGGTTTGTAGGAAAACATCTAATGTAGACGTTCCACTTTTACAAGAGATCAAGTGACGGATATCCCTCTGTTATCTAAAAAAAAATACAAGAACAAAGTGTTTTACTGTCACAATTTTTATGGTATCGATACTTTCTTAAAAAGTACAATATGGGACAAAAAACTGTTTCAGCGACACGTTAAGACTAAAGTCAAATATTTTGTTTTCATTCATACATCTATTTACAGTTATGAACGTACGAATGCGTGGACATATTGAAAAGTTAAGCTCCAAAACGCGCATTTGGTCACTCAGTGTGAGCTATACGCGCCGTGTAAGGCATATTCAATCAATGATATTTCCATTTTATCTTGGGCTTTATACACGAACGATGTTTCATTTTGCAGGAAAAATTTCAAAGAATTCAATCCCATGTCAATCTTTGGATTTTTTTGTGAAGAAAATAATGAAATAATCCATCGAAAATAACGAAACAAAAAACTTTCCTTAACAACTTTTCAATGGGTTTATTATCAATGTAAAATCATTTGCCTCTCCACAATTTTGACACTAAAATGAAGGGAAATGTATCCTCTTTTCAAGTAGTGACCTTTGATTCCATTATTAAACGTATTCCGGTCAAGTTTTAAGCAAACATATCTGCATGTTCTGCTGACGAGATGGCAATTTCGGCGCAAGTATGTGTTTAGAAATTCGCGCTTACTGATTGGCCGGTTGCATGTGTTGTCTCGCCAGACGCGCCTATTTGGCCAATGGCGCGCGTCGCATTCACGTGCTGAGTGCGTGCACACATGGTCGCAATACGTGATAGGGTTATCGAACCCGAACAGAATGGGAAAACTATGCCTGATTTCATGCTAAAATTACTACCGTTTCCCCTCAACGAATAAATATCATTGTTACATGTACTTAGAGCTGAAAATGTCTAGTTTCAGAAACCGTACGAAGATTTTTTTATCTAACGCTCCAGTAATATTTGACAGGCCATTGAGTGTGTTAACCACCCTGCAAAATGGGGGGAAATGACACAATCCCCATTGAAAATCTGAAAAAGGGGAAATTTTAAAGTCAAAATTACTACCATTTCCTCTATTAGAATAGTAGTGAAATTGGTATCATCTTAAGGAATACATTTTAAACTTTCAAAAACCGTCCGAAGATTTTTGAGAAACATTCCCTATTTTAAGCAATCACGGCCGAAACATCAAAAAGCGCTGTTTTTTATGTTTATTTCCCGTGTTAAACGGGATTCGCGGCTGCGTACGGAGCAGACGCGTAGTTTTTCAATATGGTAAATCTATAAAAAAAATATAATACCATCAATTCAAATAAACACGGAGAGTAGTTTGGCGTCAACTTACTACGGGTACGGAGAGAATTGATAAGTAAACATCGAAAATCCAAATAAACATACGCATAACTTAAAATACATACAATGTCTCCGCTAACTTAGAAAGTTTGAATGATCCTTGTGGTCAGTAGATGCACTAAAATTCAATCCATACAAAATTGAAATTCACCACATTAATAACTATGTATTCACACCTCACAAGGAGTGACATTTTCACTCGTTTGTTTTCGAGATTAAAGTTAGTATTGTTGTCAGACCAAAGAGCCTGGGGCCTTGGCTAGACTACTGAGACCACCACAAGAGCAGTACAATTCGCAAGTACCAAGCCTTTTGACAACGCCCTCTCGGTATACTACGGGCGAGCGAAGCGAGCCCAGCCGAGCGGGCTCGCTTCGCTCGCCCATAACAGCGAGAGGGCCTTGTCAAAAGGCTAACAAGTACCGGGCCCGAGTCCACAGAAAAATAGAACCTTGTCATTCGTTTTGCATAGGGACTCCATGACGAGTCCGAGTCCCGATTCCACTAAATTGGACTCGGGTCCGGACTTGATTATAACAATGACAATTCGGAACATACTCGCATAATGACACACGGATCGGACTTGACATTTGACTTACGCTGCAGCTATCCTTGCCACCTGATGGGTATCCAGCACAAATCATGGAATCGTAGATCCAACCGTCCATGGAGCTATTACAGACCGCCTGGGATACGATTGGAACCATCGCTTGCTGGAGATCGGGATCGTGGTGACTGTCAATGGAAACTGAAATCAAATGAAGTATATTAGAAATATATATCCTTCCCATTTGTCTATTAAATTTATGTGTGTGTGCGTGTGTGTGTGTAAGTGCGTTTGTGTGTGTGTGTGTGTGTGTGTGTGTGTGTGTGTGTGTGTGTGTGTGTGTGTGTGTGTGTGTGTGTGTGTGTGTGTGTGTGTGTGTGTGTGTGTGTGTGTGTGTGTGTGTGTGTTGTGTGTGTTGTGTGTGTCGTGTGTAGTAGTGTGTGTGTGTGTGTGTGTAGTGTGTGTGTGGTGTGTGTGTGTGTGTGTGTGTGTGTCTGTGTGTGTGTGTGTGTGTGTGTGTGTGTGTGTGTGTCAGTGTATGTGTGACAGTAATAAATCACATACCCAGTTTACTGTATGGGTAAAAGAGCAGTAAACATTACACAGTAAAGTTTGATATAACTTTCTACTGTAGATATGAACTGATAATTATCATAATATGTTTCTTTTCTCCTGTCTTTCTGCCGACCTTTCTTTTGTATCTTTTTAATTGTGTTATTAATTTTTTTCCCTTATTTCAAAGTACTTTGCCATGTGTTTTTTTTCTACATTACCATTTATCACAATACTGCTTCGGGAGAAAGCTTACATAAAAAGCAGGGAAAAAAATGATAGGCCCCTCATACTGACGTGGGATACTCCACTGACTGCTGCCATAAAATAGGTAACTGATCCGCGATGAATAGGCATAACTTGGAAAAGCCAACCGAGAAATCAAGCATTTTCTCCGTTTGACACACCAGCCAATTTCACATATAAATGTCAGAATTGCCATGGATGATTTTGCGAGTCAAGTGCTTGCCGAGGCCCCTGCTTTGTTGTCCCATGGGACGTCACCCAATGGCATCAACCAGCGAAGGCTCGAGGAAAGTGTTATGGGATCAAAGCTATGATGGAACTCAGTGCAGCACACGCTTAACCCTCTAAATGCTACTTATTCAAGGGACATACACCACATGGAAATTTGATTCTAAGTGTCTTTTGAAACCAAAAAGCCCTGTGTATTTTTATACGGTGATCTATTTCAGTGGGGCCAAATATAGACAGGTTAAAGACAACTGTCTACTACCCCCTGTATGATTATTTCCATTCTTCATTTCACTACTTTTAAAAATTTTACAGTAATGTACTGTAATATGTGTAGCTGTGTACATTTTCAGGCACAAAAATTCTTGCTCAGGTAGCATATAAATTTAACCCAATACTAGCTACTTTTCAAAGCATACCAAGAAGCCTGCCAATGGGCATACACACACACAAGCACATGCACACACGTACACACATACCCACATTTATACACACACACACACACACACACACACACACACACACACACACACACACACACACACACACACACACACACACACACACACGACGCACGACACGACACACACGACACACAACACACACAACACACACACACACAACACACACACACACACACACACACACACACACACACACAAACACAGGGATACCTATGATTTAAACACATTTCAGTTCACATAGTGTGTCTTGTTCAGTGCTTGTAACCGTCAAACCGGCATGTTACAAATTTGTGTAAATTGTACACAACAGTATCTCGCCAAAATGAAAAAGAGGAAACAAATTGATAATTGTCATGTGTATTTCCATGGAGAAACTAGCCTAAGTTTTCTAGATTTTTGGTGACAGCGCCCATTTTAAATTCTACTCACACAGTGTATGTCACACTATACTTCATCAAATGAGAGCAATCTAATCTCTATGGGAGTAGGTCAAGTGGGTTGGAGAAAAAAAGTTCAATGTGATAAAATTTCTGAAATTACACTCGAATGTCCCTCGAGTACATGTATCTACGTGTACAGTGCATATATGGGTATACGGAATAGCTGTGACCAAATTCCTACACAGCCATTGCTCCAAGTTTTCAAGTTTTTATTGAAAGGTCAAGTTATATCTTTGCAGTGCTCTTACCATTTAACTGCTTGTGTACATGTATGTACATGTATGTAGATGATTTCATGCTTATTAAAAAGAATGCACAAATTTCTCCACTTTAATTATTGGGAGGATGAAATCTTGGTTACATGCAGAACCTCATCAAGTCTATTGCCCTGTTAGTGATACACACAATCCAAATAATGCACAGCCCAGAATGCATTAGTAAAAACGATCAACATCAGGTAATATACCATCACACAGATAGCACCTTTTCTTAAATGTTCCAAAGTACTTTGACATTAAATTAAGAGCAGAAACATACATTTAATAGGTAGAAAGAACAGTATAAATAACAACATATGATAAAAGCAAACAAATAACAACAAAAGTAATTTCAGTACTTTCTTGAAGCAATTAAAAGATAATCAACCAAAATTTATTTATTTATTTTTTTTTTTGGGGGGGGGGGTTCAAGCAATGTATTAAGCGATAGATTTATATGTTTTCGGCACATGAGGACAGGTGTAAGAAGAAACAAACAAGTTCAACACAATTTCGTTTTTAATCCACAAAGCTCAGCTGGCTGGATATTGAACTTATTTCACAGTGAACAGGTGATACATAATTCAATCAACTCTCGACCTGTGCATCAATTTCTGATATCAAAGGATTAACACACAGGCTAAGTACAGAACACAATCATCTCCTGACCAATTACAAAGTTCAGTTTCTAAGAATCATTATACAATGGTTAATAAAACACATTTTCACACATTCATGCTTTTTGCTTTGATTTTTAAGATGTTGATTCCCTTTAAAGATGTAGGCTAACATTGTGGAGGTTCAATTTAACAAACTGTCAATCTAACACTACACAAAAAGTAAGTTCCCCCTTGTTCAAAATACCATAACTTTTAAGTGAAATAAGCTTTAGCAAAATAACTTGGCAGGAACATTTCCACACTCCTCGACTAACCTCTGTGTGAAAATAAGATTGATCCGTCAAGCCATGCGTAAGTGAGCATGAATTAAAGGCAAACATGTCACTTTTCAAAAGTCACAGGAGTCATCTCTTATGCCAAAATAATGGTAAATAATGGTATTTTTGCTTTATTTATAAAGTGTGCTCACTGAACCCTGACATGGTTACAACCTCTTATGTCCATACAACAAGTAAAGATACATTTTGCTGAAAAATATCGGATTTCAATTTTTTTCAATAAACTTAATGGATTTTACAATTTCAAAATTGAGGATGGATGTAAATTGTTAAATTGAGCTCACTGAAGCGTAAATATGCGAAAAGTGCCAAAAGAATTGTCAGGGGGTCAAACGATAGGTGATTAACATAAATAGCGCTTTATCATTCAACAGAAACAGAATTTGTCAAAATCCTGCATCACAAATCCCTCAAAATGACCCTTGTGACTTTTGTAAAGTGACATTTTTGCCTTTATTACGTGCTCACTCATGCATGACTTGATGGATGAATCATATTTTCACACAGAAGTTAGTCAATGAGTGCAGAAATACTCCTGCCAAATTATTCTGCTCAAAACCATTTCGTTAAAAAGTTATGGAATTTTCAAAAAGGGGGAACTTATTTTTTGTGTAGTGTTTATGATATCTGAGCTACATACAGTAGTAGTACTTAAATGGACAAATAAACACCCTAGAATACAAAAGTTTTGAAAGTTATGCTGCCATTGGCAATATATGCATGAATCCCACGAATTTCCACTGTGATGGAGAACAAAATAGCCTACATCTACACACATTAAATTTGTGGGAGGAAATGGGAATGGTGAATCTGGTCAACCTGAGTACTCTTAGATTTTCACTTTTTGAAAGCAATACATAATATTGAAATACAATTTTCAGGGTTTCATTTTTAGACCTTATCAAAGACACTTTGTGCATAAAGGATTATGTATATGTAGCTCTCATTTTTAAAACTGTTATCATCATTAGCCTGTGGTTGTAATACATGTAGATGTCATAAAAAAATGCTGACACATTCCCATACGAAGGGGAATGAAAAAAAAAAAAAAAACAAAGTACACACATGGCAAAATATGATCATGAGTTGAATGACACGAAGTCACTCAAGGTAGTGTAGGTCACTGTAAGTGTAAAGTGTAAGTCTGTGTGTGTGTATATATATATATATATATATATGTGTGTGTGTGTTTGTGTGTGTGTTTGTGTATGCGCTTGACTGCATGTGTGTTTTGTGATGTGCAGTGTCTGGATTACAAGTTGGAACGAAAACAGATTTAAAAGATTTTACACACAGGTTTAAAGATAAATCCGGAATAATTTCACTACAATGCCAGTAAAAGAAAAGATTTATCTGACGGATAAAGCCTGAATGGGTAAACTGATCATCCCTATAGTCACCTCGCACTATTTATTTTATAAGTACTGTAGTTGTGATACTGTACTACACTGGAGAGTAATCAGAGACAGAGTGCAAATGTGGAACAGAGCATAGGGAATTATTTCATCTCCCCAATGTTTTGTTTTGGTTCATGCTTACATTTCTGTTTTTTTGTATGTTTTTTTCATTAATTTGTTAATCTATGTACAGTGTACATGACATTTTTTGTTTCATGTTTGTGGTCTGTTAAAGTGATAGGCTAACATTGTGGAGCTTCAATTTAAAAAATTGTCAAATTTTGATATCTGATCTACATAGTAGTGTTCATATGGACAAATAAACACCCTAGAATAAAAAAGTTTGGAAAGTTACACTGCCAATGGCAAGTTATGCATGAATAAACAATTAAAACTCGGGGCGAGTTTAAATAGCGTAGGTGTACACACAGTAAGTCTATGGGAGAAATTGGGCAGGTGAATCTGATCAATACGATTTTCACTTTTTTAAAGCACTAAATAATCATTTTGAAATACGATTTTTTTCAGGGCGTCATTTTTAGACCTTATCAAAGACACTGGTAGCATGGGGAATCATGTAGCTCAGATTTTTTTAACTGTGGTAAATGTTAGCCAATACCTTTAATTTTAGACAGGTAGATGATTTTGATTATAACACATTTCACTAACATGTATGCCTGAGAGAAAAGAATAAGGTAGTCATTCAAACTTGCATTTCTAATATTGTTCATCATCAATTACATGACGGAATATACAATTTCAGGATTAACCTGTTCCTTATGGGAAATGGATGTGTGATGTATTATCTACTTCAATTACAATCACAGAATCTCAGACGCAGTAGTTTAAATATTAGCTCATGCAGTAGACTTTTGCATTTCTACTTGTTCAACACAAAGCTGATCTGGCCCCATTCAAGCAATTTCCAAATTACGAAATATTATTATAAAGCGGATTGTAGTGATTGCAGCAGCCAAGAGCTTAAATTCTAAAAAAAAAAATCTTGTATTCAGTACAAAGAAACTAAAATAAGTTAAGGAAATTAGTGAGAATAATTACAGCAATATTTGCAACACTTTTGCAATGCTCACAGCTCATCACAGATCATAATATGCATTTGACATCCAGCCACTAATCACACAACAATATTAAAATACAACAGGAATAGTTATCCATTTTAATCACGTCATGTCTGTCCATACACTGATCTGCAATTCTCGTTAGTATAATTATTGCATTAATCGATAACACAGTGACACAATGTGGGAGTGGGGGTAGATGTGGGTGGACGGGGCACCTTGGAAAAATATTTGTAATTTATTGAAGTTCCACCTTTGGCATATATGATGACCTTCTGGTTCTCTTGATTTCAATTGTTTTGATCTACTGTATTAGGCATTCCATAAGACATACAGCGTGTTTCTATTGAAGGTAGTTTTCCGGATGCAACCGGCTAATGGAGGAGAAGATCTCAATGGACCTTCTCCGTCCATTATCCGTCTTTTTAGCGGAGAAAGTTTCGCCGGTATTTATCCTGCTTTTTGCAGAATAATAGCAAAGAAAGATACCGTAAGATGTCAATAGAAACAGACCTTCTCCGCTATTATCCGTCTTTTGCCGGTGAGAACCGGAAATAAACAAAACCACATGATCGGAATACGTGACCCCTGGCTGCAGCGCGCATGTGTTTGATTGAGCATAAATTCGACCTAGCGCATCCCACAATACATTGCAGCAACCCAGGTCAACGGACTCTTAGCCGGTAATCGTACGATCCCGTAGGATCGATCATGCTTTCCGGAAAACGCAATCCAATAGAAACAGACCTTCTCCACTATCAGCCAGTTAAATTTTATCCGGATAAATACGGTAGGCTCAATAGAAACATGCTGATGGTGTGGTAACCAACCCCCCCCCCCCCATTTCCTGGTTACCTGGCTACACCACTGCATGAACAGCACAACCCGATATCAATTACAAACAGCCTTGAACTCCTGATTATATTGCAGTCTTATTACATTCTTTGAAGGTCAAAACTGAACTATTACAGTATTGGACTTCTGATATTACATATTACATACTCTGTAATATGACTAGAGTACATCTAGAATTGGATCCATAATTGGACAGACTGTCTTGGTCTGTTCAAGGATTTTAAAAATGATTCTGTGAAAAGGAAATATACACACACGTAATGCACCAATGGTACAATATTTACTTGGGGCTACATCATATTGCCCTGAAATTCATTTTGAATGATTCAATTAAATTTAGGTTAAGTATTTTTTTTAAGAAACGAGCTTGTTCTTTATGGAAGTGACCACACCCTCCATTTGACCTTTTTACCTGTTCAGGATGGTTTAATTTCTCTATGAAAGAGGTGATATCAAAGCTTTCTTTACTGTTACTCACTATACAATTTACTTTGATACATCTATGGACAAATTCATACTGCTCTAATGAAACTACAGACACAACCACTCATTGACTTCCTATTAATAAGCATGATACACTATCAAACAGAGGAGAAAAAGATTTGATGTTATGCTGTTTCTGTGATGGAGCCTGGAGAACAAATAAACATAAGAGACCGTGGAAACAGTTGCTATGTTTACCATTCTGATACATGAATACAATTTGGCATGAACGGCTCCACATTTCCATTTGAAAAAAACGTCATCATGTTAGGCAAGAAAAAAAAAATCCTCCAACAGAAATTAATTAATAATATCCTTAGTGCCCCTGCTAATGTCATGATGAATTTAAGAGCTAATTAATAAGTCTATATTGGCATTTCAAAATTTATATTTACCGAATCTGTGTCATAAATCAAGGTTCTTACAGAGACTGAGAGAGAGAGACAGCGACAAACTAATTTTACGCAGGACTCACTGCACAAACTGATGATGTAATTGTGTGTATGATGGAGGGGGTGAAAATCTATAAATGTCAATGGAGGCAAACATTTTAACAAAATTGCATAGCAACATCTCGGGGAGTAAACTGAGCCAAAAACGACAACTAAATCAATAATTTCTTTTGCCAATGTCGTCTTGGGAGTATCAGGGCTGAATCAAGCATACCGTATGTTTTTCGGGGGAAAAATGGCCTCATCATCAGATGTTGTGGCCTAGTTCTTCTATTTAGGACTATATAAAGGGAGAATAATTTATAAATGCATCATTTCTTGTGATTGGAAAAGTGAAATGATAGAATACGTGGCGAGATTATCACTATGATGTGGAAATGGTGTTTGGGAGGTGGGGTGGGGTTAAGCATCTGCCTGCAAACATACAGTACTTTATTTTAATCATTGCACGCGTAACGAGGAATTCAAAGCCTAGAATGAGTGATGCATGTTTACACAATAAATCCTTCACGTCAGCCCCAGAAAATGCTTTAGTTTTTTTTTCCTCGCACTACATATGTGGAGAAAGAAGAGTATGCAATTTGGATGGGGCACATTTGCGCACTTGGTTGCCCGTGATTCGCACGCACGTGGCTTATGAATTTTCTCCAAAGATGGTGTCTGTCAATCTGAAATATTTTAAGATAGAAATGCTTGTCGGATTTCTGAAAAGAATGGCAGTATTTCTTTCTTATCACATCACACTTTGCTTGATTACTTGTACCTAAATTTCTCAGATTTAATCACAGTATCTGTCTGTTACAGATGGAGAATAAAATTCACCACAATATCATCATTTAAGGCATAAAAATCAAGAATCTTCTATTCTGAAGTCAGATTTTAGACACAATGCCTACATGTCACTTAATCTGTCGGAAACTAAGGACGAGATATCTTAGGATGGGATCTATGGTTATTGGTTATGTTTTATTGAAATTGAATTGTCTCTAACAGGTCAGCATCAAGCTGTACAAATTTTGTGTTCACTGAAAATTGAATTGAAGTGTGTATGATTTATTACGAAATGTGTCAGAATTTTGCATTGAAATTCTGGAAGTTTAATTTGGCATCATGAGTTGCGTAAGTTGCTTCTTATAAGTAAAAAAATCACTATTTTTGTCCTATACTACTACATGTAGGTGTATATTTCTGTCACGATAAAAACTATATATCACAGAGTAATACTCCCACATTTAATTGTCTTATTCTAAAATAAAACTGACACATCCAACAAGCATTCTTCATATATCAACTACTGAAGTTGAGTTTGTGTTTAGTTACAATGACCTTGCATGTATATGAATGTATGCTTCACACTATCAAAATTATTAGTCCCTTTATATATTACAGCCTTTCTGGGAATTCACTGGGAAGAATACTGAAAAAATGTAATGTTATTATTCTGCAAGTCAAACAAAAAAATTTATACATAGCCTATTCCATGTTCAATAGGCAATGAGTTGAGATATTGAGATTATGATAGGTTCAATCAGTTCTGTATTACGCTCAACATTCAGTACATGTAGTGTTGAATAATATTGGGACTTACAATGTACATCTTTGTTAGATAAAAACTACACATACATGTACACTGTACTTGTCAGTCTGTTCATATTCACATACATGGTACGTGCACATAAAAACGTGTCCCCTCCTTGCACTTAATTAGAATGCTCGTGAAAACGTCATCAAAGATAAAAATGTTTGTCCCATGATACAGCCACTACACATAAACAGGATGTTTTCCGCATTTTTCAATGTCAGTCACCATTTTAATTCTGCAAATCACATTATAAATAGGCAGAGGAACACCAATTAACATTTGTATTCATTGTACGACTAATGTCGTTGTAGTCGTAATTTGTATCATACATGTACGGTGTACATGTGTACACAGTTACAGTATATTTCATGTGTCCCAAGGTTGCTATTTATGATTGCTATGGCTGTCTGACAATATCAACATTACGTTTGTACATTCCAGGCAATACATAATGGTCCAAAGTGATCTTTTGTACAGGGTGGCTCAAAAAGAATGCTACACTTGCGATTGTTAATTTCTTCAACATCAATACCATTAATTGTTATTTCATTTGTTAGAATTTTTTTTTTCCGACAAAATAATACCATGATGATTGATCTTGAGTTGAGGCGTTTGGATTCTATGGCCATTTTCTGAGGCAATGTAATTCGAAAAATTTGTTTCTTTCTCAACTCAGCAAACCTGGAACACCAAAATGTTCTACGTTACGACGCTGCCATAGAATAAGCGGGGAGACAGATGGCAGGAATGCCTCGCTTTGATACAGAACACAATGTAAGGTATGGTTACATTGTCATTGCATCTTGATAGTGTAGCTCATTCTATGGCACATCGTTACGCTAGAATATTTGGTGTTCTGATTGATCGCTGGAGCTTGAAAAAAATAGCACAATTAGGAAATATACATTGCCTCAGAAAAAATATCCTTAAGATCCAACACCTCAAATGAAAATCAATGATCATGGTATCATTGTTTGAAAAGGAAATGTTAATACTAATTAATTTTTTTGTGGATGATCTTCAAAAATTTACGATCGCGAGTGTAGATCTTCTGGCGCACCCTGTATATCTTGTTATCTGATCCAAATTATTGTAATATTTATTATATAGAGTAACAAAGCAAATTTAATTCAATGTGAAAAAGCAACTACATATTGATATCTTAACATACATATATATATCTATAATTATGATTATTATAACTTGTCTACATTGTATTATGTCAAGCTTTCCTTGTAGTATTTTGTTATATTTTTGTTATATTTGGAAATGAAAAATAAAATGAATGAATGAATGAACATTTATGCCGTATGTAGTTGAATATAAAGTTTGTTCCTTCTCTTTTTCAGACATTCAACCCAGCCATTACAGAAAAGGTTGATTAAGTGTGAGCAAAAAGTTCACAAGCTTGTCAGATGATTTCTTTCATTGAAATATTTGTCAGACAGAAGATTATATGTTGATTCAAACAAGGAGAAATATACAAATTCACAGCTTGTATACTGTTTATTTTTGCCTTTTTTTATAAGACATAAAATCTGCAACATTGTACAGATTTCAACAGATTCTTTGAAACATGTATTATTCTATAATAATCAGTGGTTATAAAACAATCATCTTATACCATAAACAACAGTTATTCCAAGAAAAGGGAGAGAGAGAGAGAGCGAGAGAGAACAAGTCTGGTGCTTGGCTAATGGTAAAATTTCTCAAGTACATAAGATCTTATACATCATTGCATGATTGCTCATTGAGGGAAGAACAAAACAATATGATTATGTTCCTTGTGTTGCTGAAATTGTACGTACATGGTAACCATAACTAATGTCACTTGTATTACAGTAAATCCGCAAGGACGATTTTGAACATTCAGAAAAAAGCCATGGAAACACACCCATTAATGTTGTAATTGTATATTTGTCAGGCATGAATGGCAATGAATTTATATTGATGGATGCAACAATGGAGAATCTGTTTAAAAAGAAAAGTGCACCTATCTTTTGAAAAGCAGAAGGGCTTTGGCTCGATGTACTTTACATGAGTGAACACCCTTCAATATGTACCTCTCACCCACTGATGTACAGATTTCTTTATTGTACAATAACCTACATTGTAAAGATATCATTTGTGTGTGTGTGTGTGTGTGTGTGTGTGTGTGTGTGTGTGTGTGTGTGTGTGTGTGTGTGTGTGTGTGTGTGTGTGTGTGGGCAATCAATCAGGATAGTCTGTCAAAAATTATTTCCTTCACTTTTTTAAATACATGAAGTTATTTTTTATGATTTTGTATATTTATGTTGTAAAAATATAATTCAACCTAATATATTTCAAAATGTTAATCATTATGTAGTAAGGGTGTCATTAATCAGCAAAAAAAAAATAATAACTGTACAGTGTATTAAGTACATCACAAATTTCATAGCAGCATAAATATTCTACATTACTCTTGGAGGAAACATAAATATTTGGTAGATGTATAGTACATTTCAACAACTACCTATCAAATCAACTACTGCAGTTTCATTGTGTTTACACATGAACATGTAGTTTCTTCCATACGTGATGATACAAGTAAACATTTTTATCACATTCTCTCATGTAAATGAAAAAGAGCATCCTATATTCAGCTACAAAAAGGGCAGACAAAATAGGGATAGAGTGCATCAATGCATTTTTGATTTTGTATTTGTCAGACGTATACGTAGATTGACGATCAGAGACTATAACGGTATTGCCTTTGCCCCGAACATCGTATTTCAGCCTGCCTACGAAACGTCGCATAGCTCTTTACAGTACCAAGAGGATGATGGTTCATTATGATGTGCACACTTGCGTCAATTTCTGTGACATTTCATGGAAATAGAAATATGCTCGCAATTCATAATGTACATTTCCCTCCATGCACATTATACGAAGAGAGTGCAGATTTCAAGTTACATGTACATGCACACATGTGTACATATCCCACGAACAGATTCTGGGCATCTGTACTCTTTTCACTCCATGTTGGCAACATGAGTGTACATTAATTTCACTTGTCATTCATTTAAAATGGCTCGTAAAATTCAGCCTGATGCAATTCAATTTTATATTCATACTGTGAGTACACAAAATATATAGTGAAGTGATTTATGATCGTATGGCTTAAACTAATTTTCAATTTAAAGTTTAAAAATGTGATTTTAATTCTATTTGAATTAACTTAATCAAACATATATACATTTAATTTAACTCATTGAAAAAAAAACCTATCATGTGAGTTGTACTCCATTTATTACTATAGAATTCATGCCAAAATAAACCCCGCAGCGATAATAGAATAAAAGTTTATCAAATTTGGTTGCCAATGGTGTCATGCCAATAAGCGATGGAGGAAAAGCTCTTTTATTTTGGTGGGCGTCTTTCTTTCAAAATTTGTTTTCAATTGGTGAGTCATTGATTAGACTCATATAAAATTATATTTTACATCAGCAATCCTTTTTTTTCATGCCAAGTTAGCAAACCGAAAGCAATCTGTGTATCATAAACCCAATTGTTTCACTTTTGTCAAATATTTACATTTGTCTTCCGTATCACTTGTCCAGCAACCTGTATTTTTTATTTTTTTTTTTTATTTTTGGAAATGCTGATGATTCTTGAACAAATTTCATTGTTAACCCCTATTTACTTTCTTCACTTATAATGGTCAAAATGTATACTTTCTTGATAACAAGCATCACGCAACTTTATCATTTATCTAATTTTTGACTGAAAGGTGTTATATTTTGGGGGCTTTTATAGAAGCCTGTTGTCTCTGAGTGTACAATGCACTGGGCTTTTGTACAAGCCTGTTGTCCCCAAGGGGTTAAGAAATCATCAAAATACTGTACTAATATCATACATATGTTCATGTAGACAGTACAGATCTCTTATCAAAGCTCCGAAATCTGTTTGTGCTCAATTTGATCTTCCCAAACAAAAGAAAAACAGAATGAATTATTTCTCAATGTGTTATACGACTGATCCCTGCCCAAAGGCGATTCAAAAATATTTTATTCAGCGTATTACATGTTTATTGTAGGCGTTGGATTCTGATTAAAGACACTATATAACATTGTGGAAGCCTTATTTAAAAAATTGTCAAACTTAGCTATCTGACATATCTGGCGGTGTTTGGATGGACAAATAAACACCCTAGAACACAAAACTTTAGATAGCTATGCTGTCACTCTCACTCGTAAAATATGTACACATCAAAATCAGCACATGAATTATTCTCAGCTGATAGAAAATTCTGCTACACATCAGTCTATGGAGGAAAACGGGAATGGTCGCTCAACGATTTTCACTTTTTAGAAGCACTTAGTGATCGTTTTGAACTGCAATATTTTCAGGACTTCATTTTTAGACCTTATCAGAGACACCGGTAACATGGGGAATCATGTAGCTCAGAATTTTAAACTGTATACATTGTTATACAATGCCTTTAAGTTTTGTTTCTTTTTCTTGCTAAAGAGGCCCTCAGGCTGAAATTACACAAATCCTTCTATTCCCGACTTCCTATGTGTAATTTCCATACATAGAAGATTTGGAGTATTTCACACGGTGGCTAAGTTGTGATTGTAATCTCAATTACAATCAGAGTGATTGGAATTACAGACCTTTAATACACATAAGACAATAGTCTTCTAAGAATTTGTGCTAAGAGTTTAATTCTAATTTAAGCTAATTTAAAATTCATTTTTAACTTGAAACTAAATGTATTACCTATTTTTTCAATTGTATTGATATAATCTTGGAATATTTATGTTTTTATTTCACACACAAAAATCAGTACCTGCTATATTCAATTTGTTATTCATTAAAAATAGTGATACATAATTACAATGCCAGAACATGTTCAATACGGCCATTTTTTACAGAGTATGTTAACATATAAGGACCTACTTTTTTAACCAATTACCCACTGAAATTAAAGAGAGCATATCCTTAAACTAATCTAAAATTAAAAACACTTTATATTGAATTTTATAACATAACTATTGTATCCCTGACATAATATTTTCTGACACGTAATTCTTTTCTGACACTCCTATTTACTTTGATATGGTTATTATATGTGACCCTCATAAAGTCACACAAGGCAAAGGTAAAGACAGTGCCAATATCATAATTATGATATAAAGTATGAAAGTGACGTGTCCTAAAAAATTAATAGTTTTGTGACCTTCACATGTTACAAAAGTTTTAATATTTATGTTTTTAATGCAAAGTATTTTCTTTCTATGATTACATGTATGTTTTGCATAAATGTTGCATTCTTTTTACGGTATCAAGGTGACAGGTCACATATTGTTGCTGTTTTTTGTGGGGGGGGGGATCATGTTTTGACATTTATTTTGATTTGTTGATTTTGTTTGTTTAATTGTTTTTGTTTTACTTGTGGGGATTAATACACATAAGGTTTTAAAACAAAACTTCTCTTAAGATTGGTTTGCTTTGAAAACCAGGTCAATGCTCTTCACACACCATGTCATAGGCTACCTGAGTCTGCATGACAGATTACACAGTCATCCTAGCTCTATCCTAGCAATACAAAATATGCCAGCAGCATCGAAGGGGTTAACGTTGACGAACCAGATCCAGCTAAATAACACGATCTCCAAGCGGTAGGTCAGACCCCATCAACGTCATGTTACATGCTACGGAAGAAGAGAATTGTTGTACATGTAAATAATGCTCGAGGTTTTGAAAACAATGCATGCATATACCACTTTTTTCTTCACAGTGCAACCTATGCAACAGAATCAACAGTACACATGCAACTTGCAAGTTAGGTCAGCTGGCATTTCCACAATCTTTTATGCCTCTTTGCACAGCAGAAATATGTAACCTTTGCAATCTGTCTAAAAAAAGGGTGCAATCAGAAACTGCTTTTTCTGAAGGTGGGGGGGGGGGGGGTGGGAGGCAGGGAGTATATGAATTTCAGTTTCATCTTAGCTAGTTGTATGCAGTTTTCTTAAAACCAAAGGACTACAGTATACTATTTCATACAATTTATTACTCATTCCATATTTATATATGATGCTCTTTCTGCTATAAATTGAATTATCAGCTATATGTCACCCAATAGTTATCAGGAAATTTTGGCTCCAATGAGATAATGATATCACCAGTGATGTTCCTCAAACACCCAAAGCCACAAAGAATTGTTCCGCTTTGACCTTACTCTTGGTTTCTTGATCTAATATTTCCACACAAACATGATTATATGTATCAACCACAGTAAAGAAATGTCATCGACCAAACTTCTGTCTCTCACCCAATAATGTAAACACAATGTCAACACAACAGAAACAGTTCAATCAGTAATTTGACGAGTCTCCACCTCCCCTGAAACTTACTCTGAATGAATGGAAATTATCTAAACTATGTGGTCAAGTTTCGATCACGCGAATACACACATAGTGTACATCCTCTCACAAGTAGGGGCAGCGCAATGTAAACCATCACATGAAATTGATCAATGAGAGCTCCTGCATCAAGTCTAATTTCAAGTAGAACTGGAAAAGCAAAAGCATGATGTACATCAACAACTTCAGCTGAATGATATTTATAGTGTGAATACATGTGCATGTCTTACAATGCAGGCCTAGGCACAAACTCTGTTTCTTTACTTGTTATTGAAGTAAACATCAAAGAGACACATTGCGGGAATACATTTACAAGATATCAAGTGCAGATTTGTTTCCCTTAATCTACAACAATCTTAGACATTACTGCATTGCTTCTTTCCCCCTCTCCCTCATCACAATAAAACACATGAAAAACATGAATGTAACTGATCAGATCACATTTTCCCCGATCTCGAAAAAGCTACCTCACTCGCAGGCCCCCAAAGAAATGACGGCATATAGCGGGACGAAGCCAACTTGTAAGCAAGCCCTAAAGGTATGAAAATCAGAGACGCGTGCTTTTGGTGCAAAATGAAGTTGGAGAGTGTGCAACGCGTGGAACGGCTTGCGTAAGACGGCAGGCCCCGTGTAACATGAGCGTTTTTTATATTGCCATCCGAAAACAAAACAATTTCTGCGTTGCACAGATCAGTGTGGGAAGATGCGACTGCATGTCCGACTCTGCCTCCAGTGTAAGTTAGAATGCCTCCTTTTAAAGGGCAAGGTCATGCAGTTAAGGAGAGACATATCTTTCTAATTCAGACCACTACATATATTTTGTGGATCTTGCATAAAAAAGTTCATCCACTGTATTGTGTTGTGTATCAGCATATTTCTGTGAAGGAAGTCATAAACAGAGTCTGTGTTTTGTAAAAATTTAAATCCCATTGTGAAAAACTGCAATTTTTTTTGTTCTGGTTTTGTTTAGTCAAAAACATTTACGTTACGAAAATCTCAATATCACTTGTACAAATGATTACATTAAAATTAGGTTTGCTTTGAATTTGTCTCAATGTATTTTACACTAAAGTGAGTAATAATGATAATACTCCATTTTTATATATCGTATAATACCAATGAGATCAGTCCCTAGTATGCACTTGGATATTATTAACCTGGTCTTGAAACAATGAAGTGGAGGGTGTAGATATACGTGTATATCTCTCAAAGGAAATTATTCTGTTTTAATTTCTTCTTTGCAGTTTGTTGGGACCTAAATAAATTCAAACTGATTAAATTGGCCTGATTTTTTTTTTTTTTTTTAAAGAAAACTTGCACTCTGTAGGTGTTCAAATTTATTTGTTTTCATGTAATTGGTTTGATAATTTTTAGAACTATATGTATGAATCTCATTTGGGGGTAGTGTCCCAAATTCACTACCATCTACATGTATATTGTCACTACCACTGTGTAATAAAATATCCACATTTCTCTGAAAATATGCATAAAAGACCTTGGAGAAACTTTCTGATGGAATTACAGTTCACAAGAAAAACTGGGGAAAAATAACCACACATAAATTTTCCTGAAAAACAGACATTAATTCGATATAAATGAGAAACTGTTCATGCAGGGATGATCATGTCAAAAATGTATTAAAGTTGAATTCATTGTCAATAATATACAAGTGATTCAAACGACTGTGTATTACTCCTTCCTAGTTCCAATATTGATGCCTTTATGTATATCATACCACATTTCCTACAGATTTCCCTGATTACAGTCAAATTTT
>JZLH01S0034905.1:0-10600 GCA_001188425.1 Eucidaris tribuloides
GGCGTTTGGACGAAAGGTCGCGTTCCAGTCAATGCGACGCGACGTGGCGCTCCCGACGCACCCTTTCGGCCAAGCCGGGGGGGGGGCTTTGGACGAAAGGTCGCGTTAACGTCAACGCGACGCGACGCGACATCACCCACCCCTTCGGCATAAGCCCGAGATATGTAGGGGCACAGAATCCTATTCTATGCCTCCCCCATCACCTGCACAATTAGTCATTTAATATTTCAGTAGTATGCATTTCCTTTGCCCCAGACTATGTCAGACATCTTCTTGGATAATAGAGAGTGAGTGTGGGTGGGGTGGATAAGGCCCACCTTATTATTGAAAGATTGATTTGATTGTTTACAAGTGTATTCACAAATCTGCACCACAATACCTAATGAATCTTTTATCACTACAACACAGGTCAAGTTACAGACTTCACTCTAGCAAAGACACCACAATTTGACATGTTCCTAGAATTAGTTCCAAAAGGAGAGAAGCAAGATACGATTTCTGTGGCCGAAAATATGGAATAGTTTGCCAGCACATGTTCGCTTTTCTACTTCAATTAACTCATTTAAGCAGAAGCAGAGAAGCCTAAGACATTTCTGTTCTCATTTCAAGGAATTGTAATGTAATTTTATCACCTAGAGAGCTATGTGTAAAGCTCATAGAGCAGTATTATATTGATTATGCGCTATATAAGTGTCAGTTTATTATTATAATTATTCAAAGGGCACATTTGTGAAAGTGCGAGGCATATATTCTGGCGTACAGTATCTGTGTAGGGGATTAATCCATCCAAGATGGTGGGCTTCCGCTTGAGAGGATGTTGAGCATATTCACCCCATACATGGATTTTTACCTTCAATGGCTGAACCTTGTTCATTTCATACAGTCATATTTCATGCTAAAGGTAGGGAATGTATCAACGCAAGGGTTCGGGGAGGGTTGGGGGGGGGGGAGGGGCTCCTTCCTACCAGAGTGAGAAATTTAAGCATTTTGTATCAGTCAAACCTGTCTTAAGTGGCTACGCTCTCTACTAGCACTAGAAGCTGATCCACTGCAATAATTCCCCGGAGACAATTCACGTGTTAAGACGCTAGTCTAATACGTGCGCCTTGTCTGAATGTGCTGTATCATGAAAGGTCATCGTTTTTTTTTGTTTCCGCCTGAGTGGCCAACTGGCCACTATAAGAAAGTAGACAATTGTGAACTGTATGGGAATAAAGAGTCAATCAAACGCGCCCCATCATAGTGGAGAAATGACTTCAGGAATAATTGATGATGGTGGTGGTGATCATGATGATGATAATGATAATGATTATGATACATGAATTAGCATGATTACCTGTTGCTTTTAAAAAGAGTGCTTGGTTTGATTGGTGATGATGATTTTATGAATGAATTAAAAAAGAGGAGGTTCTTGGATGGATTCTCTCCGAGCGATTAAAAGGTATGAAAAAAAATACATTACCTTCCAGAAGGGTAAAAATTTAAGCACCAATGACTTTTGCACGTGCCTTTTCAATTCATCTTTAGGCTAATTAATGTCTGATGGACCATTTTATTATAAAAATCCGCGTATAAAGTAATCTTTCAGAAAGTAATATCGGTGGCTATACCTAGGCAGAGGAGAGCATGTTATATTGGCCCGCAGGGTTTTGCCTTAACGCTCTTGCTTCACGCTGTACAGTAGTTTCTTTTTGATTTACACCAAGCTTTAGGGCCGGCTCTGGGGCCGGCCCGCAGTGGCCTAAAAACTTGGGTAAATGCAAGGAGCCCGAGGCCCTCGCCGACTTTGGAGCCACCTCTGGCAGGTACGTCTCGGGCCGGCGCTATATTCAGTGTAAATGGGAAAGGGAGCCTCGGCGCCCACCAAATTTACGCACGCGATGCGCGCTGTTACATAATACACAATGCCCAAACAATGTCCGGACCGTACTTCCGGTGTATGTAGCGTGCAGGTAAACCATAATTCAAACCAATCGTAAATTTGAAAACAACAAAATACATGAACTATTACATCCGTTATAGGTATCCTTTTTTCTTTATACAGTTGTACGAACTGCATTATGTTGTATCAATATCAACATTACACGCTACAAAAAAAAATAATGCTCTTTACTTCAGAGTCTCATTCCAACATTTTTTTTTTAATCGACTCTCTCACGAGAGACTTATGTAAGGATGTTATATGTGCGCAACTAAAACCGGTGAACGCCTTCTCATTGCCTACTAGGGTATAATACTGCCTGGCACTAAAATGTCTCTGGCTTCAATCCTGCCCCCCCCCCCCCATACTAATAAAAACATTCTGTATCTTCTGGTACACAATAAACATGTATTGAGTCAGGAAGCACCCACTTAGCATGAACAGGGGCAGTGCCAAGGTAAAATCTTACGAGGGGCAAAACTATGTCTTCCCCCCAAAATGTTGTAGCCAAATGGCAAGCCAAACAGCATCCTGGGCAGGAGTCTGACAAAATTTTCGCAAGACAGTAAACTCCTCTCATTTTAATTACTTTGAAAACAATAGGGGATGGTTGCCTGCCCCCCCCCCCCATGGTGCTGCCCCTTTGAATGAGTGCCTTGGGTCCCAAAGAAGTTCCGTCTGATTCTACAGTCATGTATTGGGAACTACAGGGTTAAAATCAGCCATGTACAGCTACAGAATACATTATGCATGTCACATTGGTATTTGACAATGGGTGATTTCAAGTTCGGTGTTGAAATCTAGTGTTGGTGTTGTAAGAACACCAACACTGGCTATAACACCGTACTTAAAGTCAGGCCTGGTGTCGGGGTTGACCTTGAAAATTATGATGTACTGCCGGAAGTTGGTGTTGAAGCTGGTGTTGAAAATCGTCTGCTGTACCGTGGTTGGTGTTTGTGATAATTACGTGTAATTTTCCCATTCATCATCACTAAACCTAGGGATTGGGAAATTTGTGACTTCAAGTTCGGTGTTGGTGTTGGTCTTGGTCTTGTTATTGGCAGAGCTGACATGCGCTTGTGTGTTGGCTATGGAGAAAGCTTCACCGTGCGACGCAAACCGCTGAAAGCACCCTTTCTCCTTAAAAACTTACATAATTCGCCAAATTAATATTAAACTTCCATAAAGGAATAGAGAAAAGTAATTTGCCTTTCAGATTCATACACGTTTTTTGGCTGGCAGTATTGATTTGGTGTCATTTTTGTAACATTTGTCCAAAAATTTCGGCCATTGGCGTAACTTTCTGCCAACGCCATGAATCGCGCGTGACGTCACTTGGTGCTATGTGATCGATAGTGCAATTGGTATCGTCTGCTTAAACCGAGCTTGGTGTTGGAGCTCGGTTTAGCAGACGATTTTCTTTGTTTAACACCAACACCGAACTTGAAATCACCCAATGTATTTTTTTTTTTTGGGGGGGGGGTTAGGGGGCTAATTGATGTTGCATGCAAACTGCTTATCTTCATTAATCATCAGATACAAGTATAGTTCATGTACATGTATGTAGTAGTTCATGTATTCATTCATTCCTGTATCTTGTTGCAATTGCTACACATTTCAATCAACAGTCTCTGGCTCAACACATATTATAACTCTTAATGAGGCTTAACAGTAATCTCTGAATTTTCCAGACTGTACTAATACTGGGCATGCCTGGGTGTGGTTGTATCATACATGTATTTAACCCTGCGTATGTGTGCATAATGGGGGGAGGGGGTGTGTTACATATGTGTAGATACATGTACTCTTAGAAAACATGTTCCCTTCATGAATAAGTTTAAATGAAACCTGCGTGCTGTAAGCATGTCTACACTTCTGCTCTACGTTGCCCCATTTTCTAGTATTTTTTTATATTGTCTACTATTTTCGTCGAAGGTTTCAGGATTCAGGACTGGTACTGGACTGCAAATACAGTCGTGAATTTAGATTTGTATTTAAATGCATGATTAAAAAATAAAAATATGGAATAAATACACTGTTGTTGCTTGCTTGAATTTTTGTTCATGCTGTCATGGGTGTATTGATGATATGAGAGTTAGTACTGTTAACTGTTTACATGATTGTTTTAATGTGCTACTAGTACCAGAAGCTAGATTTATTCATATACTGTAAAACACTGTACTTTCGCGACATGAAACTTTCGCGAATACGAGCCGACGGCCATTTCGCGTGCATGAAACTTTCACGAATCATCGACCATGAAAAAAGTAAATTTTGGTAGGAAGAAGGAATTGTGTGTTTTATTAATCAATTATCACAACAATTTATAGAAAATATTTGTTTCAATGCCTCTGAAATTTCGTTTTATCAAATGTAGAAGTGCATTGCGACCGTTGTAAGTGACCGCGCGTTATCTCGCGAGTCATTTGACTTCCATAATACACGGTCTTGTACTGGCATTAAAAAAAAGTTGGGTATACACAAGCTTTCGCGTGCATTTTATTTTCGCGAATCTTGACTCCTCGCGAAATTCGCGAAAGTTTTATGCTCGCAAAAATTTCTGGTTTTACAGTATGCACTGTAAATGTAAGTGTTGTTTTAGTGATATTGTGTTTGCTCTATACTGCAGTACTTGGTTTCTATGCTAATATACAGACCCATTAAATAGTACATATTGTTAGTGTGGCTAATCTGAGATGTCTTTCAGTGTATTCGTCACACATTTACAATGCTTCTGAAACAATGCATACATTGAATTCGTGCAATCAAAAAGAATATTTCACTTTCCAATTTAGTGTCTCACTGTCAAACTTCCTGACATTATTGTAGAACTTATTGAAACCTACTAGATACATGTGTACTGCACTAAGTAACTGCAGTACATGTATGAAAGTACTTACATGTAGAATTGTAGATGTTTTTTGTAGAAAATCAGTGTTCACTACATTGTCAGCAGCTAGTTGACAGGTTAAAGGAAAAGGGTTTGATAAGTTCCTGTGATATGTCATCAGTGTTTGACTGTGGTATACATGTGTGATTAGTATGTCTGTAATCAGTGTAACATAATACGTCATCATAATGGATCATGTTACTTTCTTAATCTGACAGAGACGATCCTGCTGTAATGAGCACTAAACCGAGTCAATCTGCCAAGGTAAGTTGTTTATTTTAATGACTCATTGTGCATCCTGTTTTGTTTTAGTTCTACAAGTCATTGATGATATGTAACATTGAAAATGAAAGTCATATGATTTGGTATGCACATCATGAACTTGAACAGAGATATTGTATACTTTTGTAACATTATTTTATTTTAATTGAACAATTGAAGAGTGTAGAATAATAAGTACTTAAGTCACATTTTGACGAAATTGAGTTAGTGATTGTTTTGAAGTCGTTACATGCCGGGATTTTTTTTGACAATAGTTTGGTCAATTTGACCCTTCCCTAGTAGGGGTCAGGGGATGGGTCAACTGGGGTCAAATGTGTAACTTGGTCTTATAACTTCAAAATGTATATCTCAAATTACTTGACTAGTTACAAGGATTAAGAAAATGTATAATTTTACATGTATTTTGTGCATTGTTGATGAGATACATGTATGGTGTCACTTCCAGTCAAAGGTCAAATGAGGTCATATTTCAAACAACGTCCAAATTCGACAAATTGCATATCAAATTGTTTGTCTTAAGTGCTGAGGACATTCCAAAAATATGTACAATTATATTGTAAGTGTTTTTGACATTCATTTATTTGAGAAATATTTTTGTTTTCCTCAGACCCTTGTTTTTAGAGGAAGAAGTACTTAAGTCCACAATATTGATTATTGGAAATTGGACAAGTGTGACAATGTTTGTCTTTGTCCTATATTCATACTTTGTTGTGTCAATTAACCTCACCAAGTTTGGATATACAACTTAAACAATTGTGATCTGTGAATTTGAAAACTTTGAGCCTTTGTTTCTCAAAAGTAGTATTATGTGACTTCAGTACTTATTCTACAGTCTTCAATTAGTAATGAGCTCGTTTAAAAAGGGTTTTATTGATTACAATAAGTGTTGCACATGGATTATATAAAGTACTTGCATACCATGCTGCTGTCATAAAATGTATGGATTCATAACCAGGGCTTAATAAATAGTTTTCAAAGTATTGATAAAAATATAGCAATCGTCATAACTTGAAAAAACTCACTTACACAAAAACGGTTTCCAAAAGCATTTCTTGTTCATGGTGATGATAATGTTTGCTGCTGCTGATTCTGATGATAATATATAAATAGTAATTTTAATAATATCTATATTTACAATCATCTTAGTCATATTCATATTCATATTCATATTATTATTATTATTATTAATGTTACTATCATCTTTGCTGAATTTCTTAACCAGTGCATACATCCCTGTACATTTTTTCCTCTTCAGAACTTACTGCCCGATCCAACAAAACTTGTTGACATAATGGGTCTGGATGCAAAAGTAAAACAACACATGTACGTATGATTTATTACATCTGTATCAAACCTTGTTTTTCTTGTACACAATATAACTGAATGAAGTATCTTCTTTTCTGTTGTATTTTATACAAGTAAAGGTCCATACAGTGTAGAAAAATAATTGTTAACAGTGTAATCACACATAAATTACTAATTTTAATTTGTCTATTTTGTATCTTGAGTGTAAAAGAGGATATCTATTTGTTTTTTTTTATAATTTATTTATGTATTCAGATTTATTTAAAAGCAATGTATCGTCCCATATTTCACAAAACAAAATAATAAAATTGACTTTTTACTACCAATTAGAGAAATGACAAAAACATATTTACATGATAATAGAAATAATTTTTTTTTAAAAGAATCAAGGGTTGATAGCGATCACCAAAATGAAAAAAGTGCGTGAATAACCCCAAAATAGAAGAAAACATGTTTTCTTCTTTACAAAATGATTTTGAGCATTATTATATTAAACATTTCACACTTTTGGAGAACAAGTGTTTTTTGTCTTGTCAATTAAAAAATATAATCAATTTTTAAAGGGACTTACATTCAGTGAATTTCTAAGTTCAGAGTTATAAGCCTAAATATCTTGTTAATGTAACTATCTTAATTTATTGCAAGTGGTACTAGAAACATGTTCCTAAAGAATCTGTGGTTAACATTTTAATTAAATGTACAGGCACATAGTCACACATACTTTTTCATATTTGATTTTATAGAAGGTGAGGCTTAAAAGTGTTTTTCATAAAAGCAAATGCCATTCATGGGTAAACTTTAGTAAGTGTTATAATTTGATATTAAACCTTTGTGTCACTTATTTGTACCCAATATAGTACATTCATAATTTGTATCATACCTTTTGCTGTAGAAACTGTACAAAAAATACCACCAAACATTTTTCTTCAAACTTCTGCAAGAATGCCTGGGTGGCTCAGAAACTGAATATTCTTTCAGTAAACAGAAAATATAAAATAAATGAATATGACTGAGTGTTTCCGATGTGAATACAAGCTTTTAAAGCAAATGTCTCCACTTTATTAAAATGAATGATTTAAGTACATCATAATTTCTTTAAAAGTTCAGAATTCTGAAAAGTGCCATGGATTTGATGTTGTTACCTCTCTTGGAGGTCAAGGACAAATGTGAGTACCAGGATTTCTTACGGGCTCTTGAAAATTCTGTCCAAGAATTTTGAGGCTTTCATGCCCGATCATGCCCTGAGTCATAGTTGTAAGATATCTTAACATGAATTAAACAAAAATTTGTAGTTAACCCACTACTACCAAAATTTTATAGTCCCCATAGAATTAATACAGGACACACCCTATTTCTGTAGCCAATGGGTTAAATGACAGTTTAGACGAGGATTACATCTTTGACTGGAATTTTCTCATATTCCCTGAATTGTATGCATCATCTTCAGTCTTGTAATCTTGATATCTGTAGTGTGCTAGAAGGAGATGACCGCCGTAGCTCAGTTCCTGTGTACGGACGTGAAGTGGATATAACTCCCAGCATGGCATCGTGTATTGACAGCCCAATACCTGGAAGCAATAAGGTAGGAGAATAATAATAAGAATAATAATAATAATAATAACGCCTTATTTACCCAGGGTAGCCCCTTCAGTCTGATAGACTGCTCTTCCAGTGGGCCCTGCATAACGTAAATGTTATCATTACCCTTCTCTGTTCTAGAATGCCGAGCGCCTGGCTAGAAAGCAGAAGGTACCATTTTTAAAAGTCTTTGGTATGACCCGTCCGGGGCTCGAACCCGTGACTTTCCGCATGTGAGGCGGACGCTCTATCCACTAAGCCAACTGGTCGGTTGTCCAGCAGAAGTGCCCTAGCATATGTTCCCGGCAGAAAGGCAGAACAGTAAATTTTCTCTAACTTGAGAAATATTGCCTAATTTGATATTTGCACTTAACAGACTGACAGAAGGTTCAAAAAATATCACACTACTTTGATTTCATGTGAAAAGAGCCAATTGTTTTCAAGTTAGAGACAAGTTAGTGTTAAAGCCCTTCTGCTGGGAACATATGCTACTGCTAGGGCCCTTCTGCCAAAAAACCGGCAAACTATCCGACTATTCTTATGTGCAAAGCTCCCAATCTTTTCTGTTGTGGAGGAAAGTTTCCTGTTTTCTCACATTCAAACCTAGGCCTATTTGTAAACTTTTATTTCTTTTTCTTTTTCCACAGAAAATAGTGTAAAACTGTGCAAATTGCTCTAGGATTCCTTTTAACATTTTGAAAACTATGTTAAAAACCCATTTGTTTAATTTAGCCTATTTATATTTTTATATTAATTTGTATGTTATTTGTTAAAGCCCAAGTATAGTTTTGGTAAAATGGTAAAAAATGAAATTCTTTGCAATTATGTTTTTTTGATAGACCTTTATGATCTATCACTGCTCTGAAAATTGTTTGCTCTGAAACTTTTCCATTTTTGATAAATTACTCAAAACATATCGCTAGATGTCTCCTATAATTACATCAAGATTTGTCACTAGTATAAGCAATTTCCAGTAGGTTTAATGTTTTCTGATGTCTGGGGTGGCAATAGAATACATTATGAAAGATTATGAAAACATTGTCTGATCGACCAGGACTATACTTGGGCTTCAAGCTTGTTCCTTCTCAGTTGTAATCAATCAGAGAATGACCAAATTTGTCTTGGCTCTAGTCAGTGTGGAATGTTGTCAAAGTGTCAAAACAGAGTCTGTGCTCGCAGACTAACATTCATAGGGGAGTCAGATTGCCAAGACAATTATGAACATGTTAATCAGGTGGTAGAATTACAGGGTTAAATTAATTGAAAACCATCGAAGGTCATGGCCGTGGATGCTCTAGTGACTGGCCTTGATGCCCTTGTCATTGGCCTTGGAAGATTTTTGGGCCTTTTCCCCATTTCCCCATTTGGGCGAAAAAAAAGGAATGTGCTTTATAGTAAAGTGGTCGTGTCCTAAAAATATCAAACTTAAAGGCCTGGAATTAATTAAGCAATTATGAAAATAGTCATGCAAATATTGTTTGAATTTTCTCCATTCACAGGTCAAGATCACACCGGTTGTCAATTACGACTGGGAATCAAAATACTACATTGGCAATCTAGTGGCCGTCAACAACACATTCGTGGTCTATGTCCTGAAGAGTAAGTGTACACATGTCTACTAGTTGGTCACTATACTAAAGATGTTTCCTTCATACATGAAGTTCTCGGCACAAAAAAAATAAAAAATGATTCAACCTTTTGAAAAAATCTGTGAGCATTGCAACAACAAACTAGGGCTATGTTTGTGTATGTGTGTTTTGCTTGACAGTGACCCTTGATACCTGACCTATGACCTTGAAAATTTAAATGTGTGTTATAGTGAAATCAAATCGTCTCCAATGGGTTAAAAGGCCTTGTGACAACTCCAAAATGCTTGATAAATAGAATCTGTGGTAGTTCAGAGTGCCTTTCAATAATCTTTGTTGCTTTTGATTTTAAGCCTGATTAGCTGCAGATGGAATTAAGAGTTTCAAACAAAATAAGTAGATATTTTGGGGTTAGTTACCCTGTTTGATAACTTAATATTTATTTATCTATATGTTTATATAGATAAAACATTTTTAATACAGCATAATTTGTTCCTTATATTTTCTTGAGGACGGGGTGGGAATTAACTTCATGAGTTTATTTAAAAATTAAAATTTGTTTTAATTGAAATTTATGAACATCAATTTCTAAATGAGTGATATGAATTGGTTGATAGAAATCATGAAACCATGCTCATAAACAGACAGATCATTGTTACTACTTTTGATGTGTTCCTTTTCCCATTCAGTCCAGTCTGGTTATGGCTTGCGGATCCTGAACAGAAAAAGCACCGTGAGGGCACTGTTGAAAGGCTTCTCCTGTATCATCACCGACATAGCGTTCGCGCATCACAATGCCGATGTGCTGGGATGCATCGACCAGAGTGGTAACATGTCCGTATGGCACATCGTTGAGGAAGGAGGAAAAATCAGGTACTAAAGCAGCAGTTGACATGTCATTTCAAAATGCCTACAGTGATGTAACCTGCAAAAATTATCCTTGTCTAAATCTCTAAACATGCAAAAAAAAGGCATTTTGGTACTTTGTCTGTCTGCTTTGAATTCTTCATGTTGTTGGAGTCTGGAAGAAGTCTCCAA